>JAODAL010016477.1:0-80565 GCA_025379985.1 Phyllomedusa bahiana
GAGGGGTTTTGTTTTCCCCAAGCCTCTAGGTGAGGGCCAGCAAACTGACTTCCTCTCTTCCTCCTTGCCTCAAATTCGTCCCAAAAATCTTTCCAAAAAAGGGGACTGGAAATGTGGGAGTCTATGAATACTCCTACCTCCTTCCCTCCTCCTCTTCTCCGGCACGGCTTCAACACAGCCCTGACTTGCCTCAGATGATGCACCTGAGAGCTGATGCCCCACCTTGACTAGCCCAGACCCCCAACCACTCCCTATGAAGACCGATAAAATTGTGAAACTGTCGGCCTTGTGGATTCGACGGAGCGAAAGGCTCCTGCCCCGCATCTGTGTCCGTCTCCTCCCCCGTCGCTGGTGGGACCTGATGTTTCAGGGGTGCCCAACGATCGCTCCAGAACTAAGATCACCACAATGGTCATGCTGACAAGGGCATTGTCCGCACTAACCATTTTGGTGGCTTCTTCAAAACTGGCAAGGATGGTGCAGAGCTCTTTCACCTGCCTCCACTCTCGGTGGCCCCAACCCCCCGAAGTCCGCACCGCTGCTTGTCAGGCCCATGTGTCACTTCGTACTGCGTAATTGGCATTGCGCTGCTGCCACAATCACTGGAGCATGTGGAGGGTGGAATTCCAGCGGTTGCACGTCAACAATGAGACGGTTGACGGGGAGGCCGAGCTGACGCTGCAAACGCAGCCAGGCGGGACGAAGCAGGGTGCGAACGGGAAGTGGCGAACTCAACCTCGAGCCTTCCCCAGCAGGCAGTTCAGACCCGGTAGGCTTTAGAAATTTCTGGACGACAATTTTCATGACAAGTGCAGGCAAGGGATTCCTCCAGCCTACCGATCTTAAGGGCGGCCAGCAGTTTTTCGCCCGTTATCGCACACCACCTTGCCTGGCACAAGTTCTTGTCACCCAGCCAGTGCTCGGACTCGTTGCGGAGACCGTCCACAGGCCCTGACCTGTGTGTGGACGGTCCTCCAAGACGATTCATTTAACAGGCCGGGTTTTCTCTGGGCACGTGATAAACCAGAGGACCTTGGGGGAAAGAGCCCTGCACCATCCTGCTGTTTTGAAGAGCGTGCCCAACCCTGAGAGCCACCGTCACCACCAGAACATCCACCCAGCTCACCCAGTGAGCTGTCATAGAGATAAAGCGGCCTTGGCCGTGCTTACTACCCCCTGTGTCGGTGGTCAAAATGGACTTTTTCCGGACACAGATGCGTGAAATTTTAGATGAAACATGGTTGGCCAGGCAGGAATGGCTTTTTCTGGCAAAGAAATGCCTGCTCGGCATCTGGTTTTTGGGGGCAGGCAAGGGTCATGACGTGGGGGAAACCCCATCTGTGTCCACCAGACAGAAAGGCAACATTTCCAAGGCCAAAAGCTGGCAATGCCGACATTCAGGCTTTTGGCTTTGGGATGGTTTGGGTTAAAGTGTTTTTTTTTGCTCCAAACCGGGAAGACAGAAGGCTGGCTGCTAGACTGGCCGTTTGTACGGCGTGCAGGTCTCAAATAGCTGGAAGGAGAAGGGGTAGGATGGTCTCGGGTGGTGCTGGTGGTACTCGGGCGACGGTGGAGGCTGAAGGGGGAGGCTGATCCCTTATCATTACTCTTGAAGACATGAGCAGCTGAGGAACGCTTGGTGGTGGCGGGGAGGAGGAGGCGGAGACAGAGGGTGACAGTGGTTGGAAAAGCCCGGCATCGGTGGGGCCTTTTTGGCCAAGTGTTTGCCTCCATTTCAACTCATGCATTAGCTGCATGTACTAGACAGTTGGTGGGGGTTTAAACACCTAAGATTCTTGCCTCTATTTAATGGTTTACGGCAAAGGCGGCATATGACATCGCTGGGTGAATCAGAGGCTTGCTCAAAGAAGGCCCAGGCTTGAGAGGTCTGGACCTTTTTGGGCGGCGATTAAGCGAGGAGGGGTTTCCCCTGACCGGGCTGGCGGAATCATATCAGCGGACTTCTGCGAACCCGCCCCACTCCCTTTTGAGGCGGGACCCGTACTGACCCACCCCATCTCTTCCTCCTCTCTAGTGAGAAGCGCTTGCAAACAAATTCTGCTGAAAAGACCACTTTGGATCCGCAATGTCGTCATCATCATCACAACACAGTTGACTTGGTCCGTCCTGACATTCTGCAACCAGGAGCTGCGGGCTACAAGCAAGAGGGAGCTGCAAGGCGTTGCTGACCGCCCAGGATTTTTCCAATTGACCCGGCTTCCTTCTCCTCCTCGATGGCAATCAGTAACTGGCGCGTCAGAGCAGACAAAATCATCCTCTTTGGCCTCTTGGTCTTTGGAAATGCCTTGTGACCCCAACCACATTTTGTCATCAAAGAGGTCTTCAGAAAATGGATTATCCACAGTGGTGGGTACACGAGTTGACACTTGGGCTGCCTCGCTTCATTTGGGCTGGATGCTGGATGATGCTTGATGACGACATTTGTGGCCGTGACTGGGGAAGGACGAGGAGGTAAAACTGCTGGATGCAGGGTTTCATTAAACCCCTGAAGAACAGATTGGCGACGCTGTTGTTACTGAGATTTACAGGGCCCTGAACCCCGCGATGACAGGCCTGACGGTCCTGCAACCGACGATCCACTGGCTTGCGTGTTGTCGCCACACTGGAAGGAGCACCCTTTTTTCATACTTTACCTCCATGTCCTACCACCCTCTTTGCTCGCTTACCACCTGCATTTCGCTCCATGTTCAGAAAGATAAAAATTTGAGGGTATGGAAGAGTTTTTGGAAGTCCTTATTAAAAGATGGGGAATCACAGCTATTCTTAAAACCCTCTAATTTCCTTACAGCCAACAAGGATTAGAAACGAATGCTTTTTGCGAATACCTGTGAAATGCGGTTGGGGGAAGAAAGGTAAGACAAAAAACAAGTGTTTTCCCCCTTCAGTCCCCGGGATTTACAAATGCCCCGTAGGACTAGGAATTGATAGTTTTCAACAAATATCATACAAGTTTCGCTATCTGCGCCAAACTGAGATTCAACAAGCCCAACAAAACTATTCAGAAGTTACACGGATGAGAAATTGTGTTTTTACAGCAATGACAAACGAGAACAGTTGCTAGAAAATCTTTCAATCAGAATTGTCGTACAACGTGGCTATTTGAAAAAACTAGGGCCGCACCAAGTGCAATACAGCTATTTAAAAACTATTCGGAAATTTAAAAAGGGATTTTTTGAACCTATCAAATACACCTGCGGTGACTACAAAATTTCTGTATTCAAATTTAAGTGCAAGGTGCCTCTATGAACAAAGCTGGCCTGCGCCAAAGTGAAAAAAAAACATTTATCTGAAATGTATACGAATAATAAAAGGGAGAGTTTTTGCACCTATCAAATACATCGTCAGTTACTACAAAATTGCTTTATTCAAATTTAAGTGCAAGGTGCCTCAATGAACAAAGCTGGACTGCGCCAAAGTGAAAAAAAACATCTATCTGAAATGTATACGGATAATATAAGGTATTTTTTGCACCTATCAATACAACGGCGGTAACTACAAAATTGCTGTATTCAAATTTAAGTGCAAGGTGCCTCAATGAACAAAGCTGGACTGCGCCAAAGTGAAAAAAAAACTATCTGAAATGTATACGGATAATATAAGGTATTTGTTGCACTATCAAATACACCGGCGTGACTACAAAATTGCTGTATTCAAATTTAAGTGCAAAGGTGCCTCAATGAAACAAAGTCTGGACTGCGCCAAAGTGAAAAAAAAACACCTATCTGAAATGTAACGGAGATAATAAATGGTAATGGTTTTTGCACCTATCTATACACGGCGTTGGACTACAAAATTGCCTGTAATTCAAATTTAAGTGCAAGGTGCCTCAATGAACAAGGATGGACCTTAGACAAAGTGAAAAAAAACATCTATCTGAAAAGTACTCCGAATAATAAAATTGGAGATTTTGCACCTATTAAATACACTGGCAAGTGACTCTTACAAAATTGCTGTAAGTCACCTTTAAGTGCACGGTGCCTCACTATGAACAAAGCTCGGACTGCGCCAAAGTGAAAAAAACACCTATATCTGAAATGTACACAGATAATAACTTGTAGACACTTTTATGCACCTATAATACACCAGACGGTGACTCATAAATTGCAGTAGTTCAAATTTAAGTGCAAGTTTCCTCGATGAACAAAGCTGGTACTGTGTCAAAGTGAAAAAAAACACCTATCTGAAATGAATACGGATAATACCTTTGTAAAAGGGAGTAATTTTTTACACCCTATCAAATACACCGGCGGTACTACCAAACATTTGCTGTATTCAAACTTTAATAAGTGCAAGGTGCCTCCAATGAACAAAGCTGGACTTGCCCAAAGTGAAAAAAAAACATCTATCTGAAATGTATAGACGGATAATCACAGGTATTTTTGCACCAAACCTTTTCCGACACTATCAATACACGTCGGTTACTAAAAATTGCTGTATTCAATTTAAGTGCAATGGCCTCCGATGAACAAAGCTGGACTGCGCCAAAGTGAAAAAACACCTATCTGAAATGTATCAAACGGATAATATAAGGATATTTTTTTGTTACACTATCAATACCAACGGCGGGTGACACTAACAAAACTTGCTGTATTCATATTTTAAGTGCAAGGTGCCTAAAAGAGCAAAGCTGAACAGCGCCAAAGGGAAAAAAACATCTATCTGGAAATGTATAAAAGCGGAATAAATTAAGGTTTTTTTATTTTTGCACTATTAATACAACAGACGGTGCACAAAAATTGCTGTATTCAAATTTCTAAGTGCAAAGGTGCCTCAATGAACAAAGCTGGGACTGTGCGCAAAGTCTGAATAAATAAACATCTAACAGAAATGTATAACCGTAAATAAAAGATGGTCCGGTTTTGAACCTATTCAAATACACCTGCAGTAACATAGAAAAGACTCTGTAACCTAATAATAATAGTTCAGGCGCACAACAAACAAGTAATATTTCACCAGCAAACTGTTAATAAAAACCCATTCCCATGCAGGTCCAAAACAAAAGTACTGGCTGCACAGATATCCAGCTCTCCTTTAAAGAGCCTGTCCTCGTCGGTTTGTGTCGCCCCGCATTCCACCGGCCCACCCCCTCCCGCGCCTATGACTGTACATCTACAATTACTAAAATCTGCAAATCTCTAATCCTACCTAAGTTCTACTAATGTTCACAGCTAAAAGCATAGCTGTCCGTGTGAACAAATAGCAACAGTATCGCTGAGCTGTTTTGACAAGACGAGCACAACGTCCTTCCTCTATGAGACACACTAACACACTGAGGCTGACAGGAAGGGCTATTCTATGTTAAAACCAGTGTCGATGTATTTTTCCCACCATCGCAACCATACACATCCCATCATGATGTCGCACACCCAGCTCACCCTGCACTACTTCCTGTAAGACTGCTTTCTGCCGCCAAAATTTCACAGGAAGCGCTGAAAATGGCGCGATATTAATATATCTATGCGCAGCATTTCAACTACACATCGCAGTGATCGACAAAAACCCTGATCACCATAAAAACCGTGCCGATATTCAACTACTTTGTCGATTAATAATCGCCTCAACACTAATTTACTTTCCTTTAAACAATTTGGAAACGTTCCATACCATTGATTTCCATGTCTTTGTTATTTAATTATGTGACTCCCATGTGGATGTATTTTAAAGCACACTGCTTCTGTGTGTAACGTCATGGAAAAGTCTGAAAAAATCAGCCAAGATATCAGGAAGAGAATTGTGGACTTGCACAAGTCTGGATCTTCCTTGGGTACAATTTCCAGATATCTGAAGGTGCCTCTTTCATCTGTACCACAAATATAAGAACTAACAAACAAAAATGGGATCTGTCCACCATCAATACCGCTCAGGAAGAAGACGGGTTTTGTGTCTCAGAGATGAACGTGCTTTGGTCCGACATGTGCTTATCAACCCAAGAACAACAGCAAAGGACCTTGTGATGATGCTGGCGGACGTTGGTAAGATTGTATCATTATCCACAGTTAAATGTCCTGTATCAACATGGGATGAAAGCCTCACCGCCAGGTAATACGCCATTGACTCCAAAAGAAACATCTAAAAAGCCAGCATATAATGTATGCTAAATCACACAGGAACAACGACACATTTTCTTGGAGATATGACCCTGATGTCATGACCGAAACCTAACATTGAACAGTTTTGTTAAAATGATCTCGTTATGTTTTGGAGGAAAATGGTGAATAGCTTCACAGAGTCTTAAAGTAACACCATCCAACTGTGCATAACACATGTCGTCAGCATCATGTTTGTGGGGATGTATTTCCTGCAGGATGACTGGTGCACTCTACAAAATAAGAGTGGCAACATGCGAGGAGAGAATACTAAGTGGCAATACTGAAAGCAACATTTCAATACATTCAGCCAGGAAATTAAAGCATACGGTGAAAAGGTTCATTCCAAATGGATAGTGACCCAAATCGCATACTGCCAAACTATTTACAAAACTGGTATAACCACAGTCAATATTTTGAGTTGGCCATCACAAAGCCCTGCTCTCAATCACTATTGAAAATGATAAGCAACAGCTGAAAAGGGCAGGTGCCGAGCAAGTCGACCTACAAACATAGCTCAGTTACACCAGTTCTGTCAGGAGCGGAATCTGGGCAAAATTCCTACCAACTAATTGTGAGAAGAGCTTGTGGGACAGGCATAGGTGTACAATTTAGGGGGGTACAAAGGGTACTTTTCCCACCACTTTATCCTGGTTGAAGTTGTGATTCCCCCGCATCCTTTTAGCCACTTCAATAAAGAAATAATCCATATGAAAGAGTATAGAGAATACGGTAAGCAGGGGAGAGCAGAAGCACATGAGGAGGAAAGAAGTTCACCCCTTTGCCTGCCTATATTCCCATGCATTTTGGGGGACAGAGTAGGTAGCATCCCAAGTGTCATTGCATGCAGTGAGAACAGGCCTGATTGTAGAGCAGGAGTCGCAGGAGGCTGCTATCACCTATCAGAACGCTGCCTCACAGTACCAGGCACAATTTGTATCTGGGGCAGCTCTTTCCCTACCCATTGTATACCACTTTCCCTATGCATCAGCTATCATCACTGAAGAACAAGAGAATTCTTGCTCAAATGCCAACAGCATCCATACAACAGGAGACAGGACACGGAGGGACAAGGGTGCTAGCGTTGTGTGTTCAGGGTAGGGGTATGTACTGTATTGATGATATGTCGTATATACTTACTGATAAAGTCCTGTGTCTAGCCATGGTCACTTCTTCCCTGCACTCATCGCGCCGGGGAAAATGAAAGTGAATGTGGGCCGGCCTGCAGCATTTTTTAGAACAGTCGGTGTGTAGCAGTAGCACACACGTACGCCCTGCTATAACCGCCGTTGAACATACCATAAAGGTACATCACACGAATGACTAATGACATGCAGATTATGGGCAGGATTTTAGTGCTGCAATCTGCCTCAGAACCGCTTCCAATCCGTCAGAAAAATTGTGATTTACCACTATACCCTACTAAAATCAGTGTCGCTGTTTTAGATGACACTGATTTTATTTCAGTAATTTTTCGGCACGTACTGTCAGCGCCCTACACAGAAATTATTCGAGGTTGTTTTTTAACGCACTAACTGGCCAAAGAAGATAGAGGGCAGAAAATCTGCCTGGGCAAGTTCATGGGTCATTTGCTCATCGAAATTCTGAGTTTTGTCAATGCTGATTTCCAACAAGCAAAAGACACTGCATGCTGAGTAAAAAACCATAGTGTGGAGCTCACCAAAAGTGGCGGTTAGTTGTGTCTGGTTCAATATATGTGTATATACACACACAACACACAAAATCCAGGGTACCTTGTCTAATGTAGTGCTCAGGGGTACATTTGATGTAATGTAATAATGACCTGGGGTATGGTGTAATATCTTCTGTTGTACATTGTGTAATGTAATTCCCTGGGGGCACGATGAACAATGCAGTAATATCTGGGTTACTTTGTAATGTGTATGTAATCTCTGGGTTACAGTATCTGTAAATGTAATCCTGGGTGCAGTGGGTAATGTAATCTCTGGTGTAATAGGTGTGTAATGTTAGTAATCTCTGGGAGACCGTGGGTGTATGAAATCTCTCGGGTACAGTGGGTAATGTAGTTTATCTCTATGGTACAGTGAGTAATGTCCATATGATGGTGTATGGTGTGTAATGTAGTAAGCTCTGGGGTCGGTGAGGGGGGGGGGGGGGGGGGGGGGGGGGGGGGGGGGGGGGGTGGGAGGTGGGTGCAATGTAATCTCTTCGTTTTATGGTGTGTAATTTAATCTCTGGTGTACAATGTGTAATGTAATGTCTGAGGTACAGTGAGTAATGTAATCTCGTGTATGGTGTGTAATGTAATCTCTGGGTACGGGTAGTAATTGTAAATCTCTGGGGTACAATGTGTATTGTAATCTCTGGGGTACAGTCGTAAATGTGGTCTCTTGAGTACAATGTGTAATGTAATCTCTGGGTAGCAATGTGTTAATTTAATCTCTGGGTATGATGAGTAAGATAATCTCGGGGTACAGTGTACAATGGCCCCATCTCTGGGGATATGGGGTGTAATGTCATCTCTGGGGTATGGTGTGATGTGATGTAATGTCTGGAGTACAGTGAGTAATATAATCTCAGGGGTACGATATGTAATGCAGTCTCTAGGGTACAGTGTGTCCTGTAGTCATCTCTGGAGTACAGTGAGTAATGTAATTCATTTCTAGGGTTCAGTGTGCAATATATATTTTTTTTGGGTACGGTGAATTATCATATTTCTTGAGTACAAGTAGCAATTCATTCCTAAGGGATGCTGTTATGCAATGTAATTTCTAGTTTACCATGTGCGTAAATATAATTAATTTCTCTTGGGTGCAGTGAGTGATTCATTTCTGTGTATGTGTGCAATAAAATAAATTTTTCTGGGGTACCGTATGTGACATCAAGTGATCTTCCTAGGGGAACAGTGAGATTGGGTTCTTTTATTTTCCTCATTCTCTATGTGTGTATAACAAATTTAATGGAGTAGTGATGGGAGATGGGAGGGGTTAAGCGAAATTGGCTGCATTGTACAACAATTTCTATTTCCATGTAGAGTGGGTAATATTGTAGGTGGGCTGGTTTCGGCTTCATAGCCAGGGTTGCTTTTTAGTCCCCAGTCCCGGGCCTCTAAACTTCAGTAAATACAGAGAGCCATGCATAACCTACGGATTGCACCCAAAAGTGTTTTGCCATATGGACTCTGTTGGACCTGCTGGGAAGCTCCGTACTCCCTCTAACCTATGTTAGCTGAGTGTAGAAGGGGCTACTTCATACAACTGCAGGGAGAGGTGAAGGGGAGAGAATGGAGGGGAAGTGAAAGGAAAAAACCGCATCGCAAGTGTGGAGGAATTAGGGAAAGTATAGGGTATGATGAGGGAAAATTGGTCCCCCCCCACTCTATTGAACAAAAGTTGACACCCCGGTGGAAGATACCCAAACAGATTGATCCTTCTTGATCCAACAATTAACCAAATAATAATTAAATGTATGTAAACTTTTGACTTTGCAAAAAGTAGTAAAAATGTCTTTTAAAATGATCTCTCTCATTATTCTGATCGTTTGGACAAAATATAAAGAATTTGGCGTAATCCTCAACGTGACCTAACGCGGGTAAAAGGTTATTCCTGATTTTCATGTCAGAATAGTGAGAAAAACCATGCATATTGTCTTTTTATATGTCGTATGCAAACTCATATGTTTCAACTAGTTTGAAGGTTTCAAATAATAAAGAAGTAAATGGAAACTAAATGGATATTATATTTTTAACTACTCTACTCTACTCTGCACTGATATGTAAAACCAAGATACAACACAGCAGTGCCTATTGAAGCTGGGCTAAATAAGTAGTGAGCTCAGTTAGTCCCCAAGCCAAACAATGAGTATTTACAATCTTATGGCTACAGCTAAAATATTAGCGTAACATAATTAACAGGAGCATACACTAATCTAGAATTAGTTTGCAATTAATTGCAGGATAGCACAGGCTACTGTTCTTAAATCAAAAGTATACATGAATATAAAAGGATAATGCACAACAAAAAATCCATATCTTTGGTTTAACACAAAGATTTTTGAAGTTGTGTTACACAAGTGAGGGGCAACGAAAATATAATTTTTGTGAGATTTATATCATGTGATTTTTAAATAAATCTGCATTAATTGGAAGTAAATCTAATGGATTGTTGAAAATTATATTGTATATTATTCCCCTTGCAGATAGTCATGGGTGGACGAACACTGCATATGCAGTAATTTCCAGAGAGAAAATTATTTTCTGGCACCTACTGTTATGTCAGTATTTGGCCCTCTGATTGAAATTCAACATCTGAAGTATCCTCGGAACATGATGGTGTATGTGATGTCTTTGAAGGCTTCTTGATAGGACCAGCTATTGCCTCCTGGTAAGTCTCATAGATTTAAGAATTTTCCCAGTGGAAACTCTCCTTTGCTTTTGCCTTAAGAGGAATGATCTCCTATGTGGTAGAACATATCTCACAGATGTTATTACAGTTATCCTCTGGTAAAAGATGTTGCCAACTTTTAAAGATTATATGTTTTGATTTTCTTTTACTTTTTTCACCTCCACTTAACTGGAATGACATTTGGAAAAACACAGGAGATACTCTAAGAGAATGTTCATAACATAACTAACCAGAAGCTGGTAGACCCACTGACAGGTATGCTAGGCTGTAAAATACAGAAACCATAGAAGCCAATAATGACAAGCTACTTGGCTAATCATAATTTCTCTGAACACCACTAAATCTTTAGGGTATTACTTACACCTAACAACCAATGTCATAGTCCAGTAACCACCAGTCATAAGTTCTGATAAATTTGAATACATCTATAACAAAGGTAACACTGGTACAAAACTCAGCCAAATCAACATAACCCATGAACAACTAGAAAAACTATATATCATTGCTGGTAATCTGCTGGCTATACCCACTGTCTATGCTAATGAATAATATCGCCCATCTCAAAAAATGTAAAATACAAACTGATTAGCATTCCAATGACCATGACATGAATACACAGCTAGTGACTACAAGCTATGAATATTACGTATGTGTCAATTCAACTTAAAAAATGTTCTGGCACACTGTATGAAATGAGCTAGCATGCCCATTATGTAATGTATATGCAAAACCTGTAAACTTTAGACAATCACTAAGTCAATAGTCACAATATGTGTAAGGGTGCTTTTATAAAGCACAGTTTTGGTGCAGTTTTAACTGCGCTCTAATTAAACTGCCTTTATTACCAGCAAGCTTCTTTCAGTTGTCTAAATTGTTCAGAAAGGTGTTTTAAGTAAGTAATCAATGACTGTGTTTGAAGTCTTGTGGATTAGAAACACACTAATAGATTACTCACTTTCCAAACAGTTTAGATAAGAGCAAAAAGCTTGCTGGTAATAAAGGCAGTTTAATTGGAGCGCAGTTAAAACTGCACCAAAACTGCACTGTGTGAAAGCACCCTAAACAAGCTAGTATACCCACTAGCCTGACATGAATGAGCAAAATTAGGATCAATATAAGATGAATACATAAAGGCAGTATACCCACTTGCCAAAACATGTACTCTATGTAAAAAGTGGCATCAAATGGGTGTGATGACGTTCACCTCATGTGTAAGGTGGAAGTACCCAGGGGCTGCAGTTGGCATTGAAAGAAGACTGGTAGTGACTGCCATGCTGAGGAGATATATTTTAAAGGGCTCGAAGGAAATAAGCTTGAGCGTTTCTCAATTCTCATCAGAATCACTGAGTCTAACAATGAAAATTGGATTAGAGTCAACCAGATATTTATCCGCATACAGTATTGTTGTGTTGGCCCTCAGAAGTGCAGTGCAAAATACTGGCTGGTTAAGTGAGAGGCTCTAGGAGTAGCTCGAAAGGGGTAACATTAGAAAGAGGCACCATGTATGTATGTGGAAATGTATACATTAGTACACCCATTAGTCATTCCGCTTAAAATTTAAATATATTCTAAATGGCTTATGGGAAATGAGCTATGACTCTTGTATTGCCATCTATTGGCTATAGTCTTCCTCATTTCACATCCGACTCACTGAGCCTTGAAATGTAAGCATGATTAGAGCCCACTAGATATTCATATGGATAAAGCTGTTTTAAGGTGTTTCTGCTTATCACATTACTTTGAGCTACCCTAGAGCCTGTCACATAGCCAATCAGTATTTTACTCTGCACTGATAAGGAAGGATTTTTCTGAGTTTGGGTCAGTAGAGGTATACATCTTAGAGTCTGGGCAGAAAGACCTTTAGCATTTAGTATGTAGTGATGACATTGAGAAAAAAAACACTAGTAATATGCAAGGTATTTAACAATTTTTGCAATTAATTCTGTTTATCTGTTTTTTCAATTTGCAATTTTGCCCAAAAAAATTATGCACAAAGCTAGTGCAGCTTCTAACAATGAGAAACATGAGCAAAAAAGCAAGTTAACTAAGACATATATATGCAACTAGTAACCCCACTAATTATGATATATCTACTACTGCCCGAGCACAACTTAGTAAAATCAGTAATCAGTAGACTGCTTTGTGTAATAAGAGTATGTAGAAGAGAAATACTGTATTCATTTTTTTAATGTTTCCTGGTGGCACACAATTTTATCCCTTTTTTGTCTGTATAGACAAAGCAGCAGCAGGCTGTGTGTGCTGCATGGCAGTTGCAATGATAAAGGGCGTAACAAAAGTGAACATAAATTAAAAAATTACAAGGCTTTTTGGGAAGGGGAAAGGGGCCCAACCCCGGGGAAAAAAACCCAAGCTTTTGCCCCAAGCGGAAAAAAAAATTTTTTCCCCCATTCCCAACAAAAACCGGTTTTATTTTTGCCCCCAAAAAAAAAAAATTTTAAAAAAAAAAAAAAAAAAAAAAATGTGTGGGAGGCATCGGGTAGTCTAGGAAATGGATCTTCCTTAAGGAGGTCAGTACACAGAACACTTGTAGAGTTATTTATTTTGCATTTTCGCCCTCTACTTAGCTATGCATATCACAAGGCATTATGGGAAAGGAGCTGAGAAGCCCACAGCACCCTCTGTTGGTTGTAACAAATCCTCAATTTGCTTTTGACCCGCCGAGTCTTGAGAAAGCAAAAAGGATTTTTTATCCAAGCCAGTATCTCTCATATACAGACAACGCTGTTTCGGGATTTTTGTCCCTCTTCAGTGCAGAGTAGAGAAGATACTGGCTGGCTGTGTGGGAGGCATCGGGTAGCTCAGGAAGGGAAGATCTCTCCTTAAGGAGAGCACCGAAACGAACGCTTGTAGAGTTTGTTTTGCCTTTTCCCCCTCTACTTAGCATCTGCATATCACAAGGCATTAGGGGGAAAGGGCTGAGAACCCCACACCCACCCTCTGTTGGTTGTAACAAATCCTAAATTTGCTTTTGACCCACCGAGTCTGTAGAAAGCAAACAGGATTTTTTAGCCAAGCCAGTTCTCTCATTACAGACAACGCTGTTTTGGGATTTTTGTCCCTCTTGTGTGCAGAGTAGAGAAGTTACTTGCTGGCTTTGTGGGAGGCATCGGGTAGCTCAGGAAGGGAAGATCTCTCCTTAAGGAGAGCACCGAACGAACGGCTTGTAGAGTTTTTGTTTTGCCTTTTCGCACTCTACTTATCATCTGCATATCACAAGGCATTATGGGAAAGGGGCTGAGAAGCCCACAGCCCCCCTCTGTTGGTTGTAACAAACCCTCAATTTGCTTTGACCCCGAGTTTGAGAAAGCAAAAAGGTTTTTTTTTAGCCAAGCCAGTATCTCTCATCTACGGGAAAAGCTGTTTCGGATTTTTGTCCCTTTCAGTGCAGAGAAAGAGAAGATACTGGCTGGCTTGTGGGAGGCTCGGGTAGCTCAGAAGGGAAGACTCTCCTTAAGGAGAGCACCGAACGAACGGCTTGTAGAGTTTTTGTTTTGCCTTTTCGCCCTCTACTTAGCATCTGCATATCACAAGGCATTATGGGAAAGGGGCTGAGAAGCCCACAGCACCCTATGTTGGTTGTAACAAATCCTCAAGAAAAGATAGAGTACACTCCTTCCTCTAAAAGTTACAGGGAAGCTGCATAGACAACCAGCACCTCCATCCCCTAATGATAATGAGATTACTCCATTTTACTCTACAAAGCACAGTTGAATGGCCAGTACAAAAATCGAATAATTACAGTATATACATAACAGTGTGTATTAATATATACACAGTATATACTACTAGATACCATGAGTATGTGAGTACACACAGTAAATACGAGTAGATACCCTGAGTATGTCAGTACACACAATATAATAGAGATTTATTTGGTAACCCTTAATTTTGTTTAATTTTTTCATAACAGGGATCACTGGAACAACAAAGTCATTTACAGTTGGATTAAGTGTATATTTGACAAACAGTCATCAATGTCTGAACTTCTAGCAACAAAAGTGAGTACACTTCTAAGTGAAAATGGACAAATTGTGCCCAAAAAGTCAATATTTTGTGTGGCCACCATTATTTTCCTGAACTGCCTTAACTCTCTTGAGCTTGAAGTTGACTAGAGCTTCACAAGTTGCCACTGGAATCCTCTACCAATCCTCCATGATGACATCACAGAGCTGGTGGATGTTAGAGACCTTGCGCCCCTCCACCTTCCATTTGAGGATGTCTCACAGATGTTTAACAGAGTTTAGGTCTGGAGCCATGTAGGTTGCTAGCACCTAGGGAAAGAAATGGTCAATCGTAATGGTTCCCATGAACTAACTAACTGGTATCCAGGTAACAATAGATTATTGAAGGGAAGAACTTCTCCAGTATTACTAACTTCAGCAGTGTCTTATCATGTGACTCACCACACAGGTCATGTGACCCCCTGGTATCCAGGTAACAGTAGATTATTGATAGGAAGAACTTCTCCAGTATTAATACCTTCAGCAGGGTCTTATCATGTGACCACTACACAAGTCATGTGATCCCTGGTATCCAGGTAACAGTAGTGTACGGAGGAGCAGAACTTCTCCAGTATTACTACATTCAGCAGGGTCTTTTCATGTGACCACTACACAAGTCATGTGATCCCTGGTATCCAGGGAACAGTGTATAGAGGAGCAGAACTTCTCCAGTGTAACAAAGAAAAACTTCTCCAGCTCCTTTTATATAAAAATGAAAAACAGTTTATTTAATTCATACAAAATTCATATTCAAGGAAGACAAATACACATAGCTCCCTTAGAGGCGTATCCTTCCAAAAATGCATCAGCTATGTGTATTTGTCTTCCCTGAACATGGATTTTATATGTATTAAATAAAGAGTTTTTATTTTTTTTTTATAAAAGGAGCTGGAGAAGATTTTCTCTTTTACAGTTTTGTATTACCCAAAGATCCATGGGCAATCTTCGTTCTTCTACTGCAATCCACACCCAGTTGTTATTATACAGGAAACCTACTCCCGGTGAGCGAACTTGTCTTTTTGTTATTGAGAACTTCTCCAGTATTACTACCTCCAGCAGCATCTTATCATGTGAATACCACACAGATCATGTGACTCCTAGTATTCAGGTAACAGTAGTGTATGGAGGAGCAGAACTTCTCCAGTATTACTACCTCCAGCAGCATCTTATTATGTGACCACCACACAGGTCATGTGACCCCTGGTATCCAAGTAACAGTAGTGCATGGAGGAGAAGAACTTCACCAGTATTACTACCTCCAGCAGCATCTTATCATGTCTGTCAGTGTCTGTGGAAAAGACACCACACATGCTTCTTTCTGTCTCATCTTCCTTTTTTTGCAGTTTGTTATTAACCTCTTAGCAAAGTTGGACATTCAGGAAAGCACACAATCTGCTATATATTACAGCTAACTCCGTGCGCTGTTGGCAATGACCGTAGCTTGCTCCTGATGCCAATTAACCGTTTAGCTGCCATGGTTAATTGCGACAACTAAGAAAAAGACAGAAGCTCTCTCTGTCTTCATCGGCAACCTGCGTCATACCTACAGGGTTCCGATGGCTTACATGACAGCCTAGGAGCCTAAGAAAGGCTTCCATGCTGTCTGTGTCATCACCACACTGGTGACTGATGGTCACAATACATAGCATGACAGGCATGTCTTGCTATGTATTGTAACAACGAAGTCAAGTCCCCTATGGGAAAAAGTGTAAATAATGTTCAAATGCAAAAAAGTGAATAAAGTAAAACACAAACACACAAAAATAAAGAAAAATACACGTACAATAGCCTTTTATAAATGGCATTCACCCCAAAAAAAGATTTTAAAAAAGCACAATTTTTTGGCTTCGCTGCATGCTTAACAACCTTGCCTATAAATCTGTCCCATATTTGGTATGATGAACGCTGTAAAAAAAAAGAAGAAAAATTACACACTTGCGATTTTTGTTCATCCCGCTGCATATAAAATGGAATAAAAAGCAATCAAAACTTTAGAGGGTACCAATAAAAACGTCAACTCATCCCAAAAAAAAAAAGCCCTTACACAGCTCCGTATACGACAAAATAAAAAAGTTATGGCTAGCAGAAGATAGCAATGCATAAATAGTTTTACACAATAATTTTTTTACATTTCTACAACATATATTGAATATCGCCGTAAATTTGGAATCACTGTAATAGTATCAAACTGCTGAGTAAAGTTAACATGTCATTTATACCACATGGTGACCACTGTAAAAAATAAAAAACACTTCCAGGATTGCTGTGTTTTGTTCATCCAGCTCCCAAAAACCTTGATAAAAAACAATCAAAGTTTTATATTGACCACTTAATTGTACCAATGAAAACGTTTCCTCATCCCGTAAAAAACAAGCCATTAAACAGTTCTGTACATAGAAAAATAAAAAAGTTATGGCTGTCAGAGTAGGACAACATAAAAATGCTGTTTCTTACAAACTCATCTAAAGTGTTCAGGCAGTGAAACATAGAAAACAATTTAAAATTGATATTACTGTAATTGTACCAACCTGCATAGTAAAGTTATACTGTCATTTATACCTCATGGCGAATGCTGTAAAAATGAAGCGCAAAAAACAATGGCGGAATCGCTATTTTGTTTTTCCATTTTCATGGCCCAATGCTACAAAACTGTGAAACACTTGTGGGCCCAAAATGTACAATACACCACTAGATGTGGTCCCAGAGGAGAGTTGAATCTAAAATGGGGTGACTTCTGGAAGGGTTTCCCCTGTTCTAGTACTTTTGGAGCTTTGCAAATACGACATGACACACACCAAAATCTGTGTTACAAAAGCCAAATAGCCATCCCTCCCTTGTACACCCTCCCATGTGCCCAAACAACAGTTTACACCCACATATAAGATATTGCTTAAATTGGAAGAAATTGCGTAATAAATTTTATAAAAACTGCATTTTATTGGGAAAAAAAAATTTTGTTTTAATTTTCACAGCCTAACGTTAAAAAAAATCCGTTGAAACACCAGTGGGTTCAAAATTCTTACTACATCCCTGAATACATTCCTTAAGTGATGTAGTTCCCCAAATGTAGTCTTTTAAGGGGTGTTTATTTATTTTTGGCACCTTAAGGTGTCCACATACTTGTAATGGAGCCTAAAAATATTCTGATGAAAATGTGACCCCAAAATCAAATAGGTGTTCCCCCTATTCTGAAGCCGCAGCATCTAAATGAGTGATAGAGTTTTGTTTTGCCAGATTGTTTTCTGCTCAGGTCATACCCACTACAGGGGAGTGTACCTGAGCTAAGCCTGGCTTTAGCACACCCACTGAGTGATGACAAAACATTAATTGAGGCAGAAGAAAAACCATGTGATCAATGAATGTTACATGGTTTGAAGGAGGTAGTGTGGAAGAGAGGACAGGGCTGTTTGCCTGGTTCTAAACAGCAGAACAGGCAAATAATTTTTAATAAGTATAAATTACAAAGTTTAATATAATGCAGTTGTGAGCTCTATAAAAAAATAAACAGATAGTCCCACAGAACACCTTTAAACCCTTATTAATCTAGCCTGCTATATCTGCACCCCCTGCATTGCAACACATTATACATTTTTTGTGAATTTCCTGTTTGTAACAATCTTTAAGTATGACTTCCCACTGTTTATTACCCATATACTGTGACATCACTGTGTTTGTTATTCCCATTTTGTGACATTGTTATGTGCATTTTTCTGCATTGTTAGTCTGTGACAATGATTAAAGGAGTTTTGCCACAAAGCAAAATTGACATGGCCAGCTTGCAAATTAAATAATAAACATTTTCACTATTGGTCATTATGTACCATTTTTGTTTTAGTTGCTACCTTTGTAATCCATAGTATAAAGCTCATCTCCAGTGGATAAGATCAGTGACGAGAGCTCCTCAGTCTTGATGTATATGCTCAGACACCACCTCTCCTTTCAGGCAGCTACTATTAGTCTCTTCCCTGCTTAGTAATCACACACGCTCACTGCTGAGAGAGTGTTCAACCCCTGGTGCTATCATTCTACTCCTGTCTTCTGTGTTCCTTAGTAATTAGGCAAATAAATAAAAATAAACTTCAATCGGGTATGTGCACTGAGACAAATAAAAATCCACAGGTTTGGCTCCTGTAGGAATTTGAACCTAGGACCCTTATGTTGGAAGACAGAAGTGCAAATCACTCAACTGTATTGTAAGTACTCACAGCTCTTTACATAAACAAACCTTTGTTTGACTACAGTGAGCACACTGTAGGAAAAAGCATGGTGATGTCAGCCTGCTGGGTTATATAATATGCAGTCCAAATAAATCATACATGCCCCCCTTTTGAACACACCGAAAGCTGAAGCAGGACAAATCAGGACTGAAATGCCTTCATGGCAAAACCTCTTTAATATGGTATACTGTGACATTTTTCTATGAAATGACCCTTTATTATGACCTCACAGAGTATATCATTTACATACTCTGGCATCACTGTGTCTATTGTCCCTGTAATGTGTCATCATTGTGTTCATGATTTATGTACTTTAATATTGTAGTGTTTGTTACTGTGTTGTTTTTAATCACATCACATTGTAAATTATCCCAGTATAGTGATACTTTGTGATCATGTTCTCTGCATTGTGACATTATCCCTGGACTTAGACATAGCAATTTTGCACCCTGGGTAGAGATTACATTGTTTGTTATCTCTATATTGTGACATCACAGTGTTTTTCATCTATATACTGTGACTTCAATATGTTCATTTTCCCAGTGGTGGGATGTCACAGTATTTATCATCCATGTGCTGTGACACATCTGTAACACTTATTTCTGTGCAATTTTTAGGAATGCAAGCACATGGGATGTAGTGATTGCAGTTGCATGTGCTTGAGGTAGCCCTATATTTTCTCTAGTACATAAAAGATAACCGTACCATGTAAATTTGGAGTAGATGCTGTGACATATTTCGCATTGATGTTCAGTATTTGTATGTTATGCCTCAGATAATAATCATCAAGGTTTTGGGTAATAAAGAGTTTGTACCCTTTAAGTATATAACAGCTTCACAGTTGAACACAATTCTAATTGATATATTAACTGCTTTAGCCTTTTTAGTTTTAAGCACTACATGACAAGACAGAAGCAAAGAACATAAGGCAGGTCCTGGACAACAAGACATGTGGTGTCATTCTGCCAGTAAACAGGTGTGTTGTAGTAGTCTCAGACACATTTGTATCCCCCCCAGAAGGTCTACCATTGACCTGAGGCTTAAACCAGGGAAAAGTGTACAGAGGAGGGGGGTAGATGGGTACAATGTGAAGACACACAGAGAAGGCAGCCCTTCTGGGCTTCTATCAGCAAGCACACTTTGTACTACAATGTTCTAATCAAAAGGCAATTAATTTACTGTTATCGCAGGAGAGTGGTGGGTCAGCCTGTCAGAATAGAAGCGGTGAGGAGGGAGTGAGGAGATCGATCTCAGAATAAAAGCAAAGCTACAAGCAAAGAGAAAAAGCACACATTGAAATATGAAGATAGACACTTTGTCATGCACTCTAAATAATAAATACAACATGATGGAGATAGTATATTCTAAGCTATACTCACTGTGAGGATATACAACCCTCGCACATGCCATCACATAGAAGTTATATTCTCCTACATAGCTGTGTATTTTACAAATCACCTATGTGTGCTGTGACAGATGCACTTTACAGATAGATTAAAGCTATAACCTACTGTAACACAGAACTCATTTATAGGAAGCACTAAAACCCCACATACATTAATACTAAGATAGATTCCGCGCCAAGACGATAACATAGAAATATACATATACACATTTTTCACACAATACAGTGGAAACTACAGGAAGATATTGCAGGTATCCTGTGACAGAGATGTATAATGCATACAGATACATTTATCATGCAGGAATGAAACTGTTATTTTATCCAGCTTTCCAGCAGTATATAGACATTTAAAGCTTGCAGAGCATGCAGTTTTCTTATGCTTATGTTCACAAAGGAGTATAAATACATTTTTGTGTTAAATGCAAGCACATGATCACCCTCAGAAGTGTATTGGCCCCATAAAGACCAGTGATCAGGTTTTAGGGTGCGTTTACACGGCAAAGAAAAAACACCGGTCGGATTTCCCAATTGGTATTTTGTCTTTTTTGCCACATAGGGGGACGACTTTTGTCGGCGGTTTGCGGATTCAAGCCGTCCCCCTTCACACCCACATGTTCATGTTCTGCCCAAAAACTGGACAGAAGAACGAACATGTTCAAAGTTTTTCGGACAGCTGGCGGTGTAAAAAACCTTCCGGCAGAAAATCCATTCCGTGTGTACTGCTGCATGGATTTTCTATTTAAATCAATGTAAAAGGTTAGCAGTTGCCTTACAGATGGTTTTCAAATCCTAAAACCGTCTGTAAAAGTGACTGAAAACCCTGCTGTGGGGACAAGCCCTTACTGTTACAGAGGTCCAAAATCATTCTCAGTGGGATAAAAGACAATGAGGAACCTAAATGTGGGTTGGGAGGTAAAGTTATTTTGTCCAAGTATCAACTGATACCTATGTTTAATTTTTTTTTAAAGAGTATTCCTGTTTAATTGACTAGCTTTAAACACATAGGCAAATGTAAATAAAGACTATTACCAAATACAATGCCTTCTTGATTTCGCTTCTCTTTAAGGTAAGGATGTTATCTCCTACTTTTGCACACAAGCTTATCTAGTTACCCATCACCTTTCTCTGCTCTTACAGGTTGAAACAGTGGTCGGGATGATACATCACACCCTGCTCTGTCCCTTATCTTCCAAGACTAGAGTTCGTTTACATTACTTACTAACAAGTTTTAACCCTTTAGAGCTCTGTAGCCCTGTGCATTACAATTTACAAGTCTCCTGTACTTATGTCAGTCTAACATGATCAGCTAGTAATAGCCAGTCACTGCTATACAACCACCCACAGCCTTAAAAGTGGGAGCCTGATGCCGCCTTTGGCTCTGTAAAACAGCATGGTGAGACAACAGATTCAGATTCAAACTTCCTCACTGTTCCTGGTTTGGCTGTGGGTGGTTCTATAGCAGCAATTAGCATATCAACTCTGTAGTCCCCGCTCTTCTAATTGCAGTGACAGGACTGCAGGAGATTTGATCTATAATGCAGAAGGCTACAAAACTCAAAGTAAACAATCTAAAGTAATTAATCTGCTTTGTTTGTTATAGATAACCCACTCTGTTCTCAAGCTGCCGTCCATCCTGGTAACTTCACTCCCTGCTCTCTGCTCTCTGTCTAATCAGAAAGGAGAGTAGGACGGTAACCCGGGAAAACCTGTTGCATTTAGAGCGAAAAAATCTCTTTTATCTCCTGACCAAGATAGTATCAAAATACTAATGTATATTGCAAAAGTCTTGATTTAGCGTTTTCTAAATGTTGAAAGTTAACCTTTGTAGTGAGACAACCCCTTGACGTTTTTCTCAGCAGGTCGGAAATGAATGCGAAAGTCAAAGTCAAAACGTGAGAAAAAGAGAGACCACCGGGCTTGGCGAGGCTTTAGACGCTGGGGTCGACATGTATGATCGGGATTTGCGCCCGATTTCTGGCGTATTCTGCGCCTCCCCGGCCCGAATCCCCTGTCGGACGCAGGGATGCGATGTTAGGCGCAGCCTTCGCCACTTTCGGATGCGCCTCACATGAAGGGGCGTGTAATGGGCACGGTGTGGGCGTTCTGGGGCGGGACGCGGCGCGTTCGTATACTCCGAGGCATGTACGATCGCGGGTCGGCAAAGTGCGGCGCATTGCAGCGCTCGCCAGCTCCGACAGGCAGACCTAGTTGATTCTGGTCTAAATGATCCGGCGGAGGCGAAGTGAAGCGAGATCGTAACATGAGAGGAAACATATAGAAGATCGCAAAAGAAATCTCGGCTCTCAGCGCCGTGCGGCATGGAGTATGATTCCAAAAAAATCGCTTTTATTAGGTGTAAAACATTTTCAGAAAAAGAGCTCAAACCTTCTTTAGTAAAAAAAAATCACTTTCCAAAAATCTAGAACGGCGCAACATCAGGAATTAGGATCATGGAAATTGCTTGGAAATACAGTAATTTAAATTATGTAAGCTCTTCTCATTGGTCGGCATAAAACAGCCAATCAGAATAGGAGCGACAGTGACCCATTAAAACCTATGGAGAAGTATTGACCAATCAAATTCAAAGGAGGGACAGGTCAAAATACAGTAAAAATGCAGAAAAGAGCTGATTGGTTGAGCTAGCTGGGACTTGGCAATCTTGTCCAATCAGAATAGGAGCGACAGGGACCCATTATAACTTATGGAGAAATATTGACCAATCAAATTCAAAGGCGGGACAGTTTAAAATAGAGTAAAATGCAGAAAAGAAATGATTGGTTGAGCTAGCGGGGGCTTGGCTATCACAGCCAATCAGAGCGCGAGCTACTTGTCCCATTGTAGTCAATGGAGAGATCGCGGCAATGAAATCTCGGCTCTCAGCGCCGTGCAGCATGGAGTATGATGAAAAAAATAGTTTTTATTAGGTGTAAAATATTATCTGAAAAAGAGCTGAAACCTTCTATAAACATAAATCAATCAAATCCCTAACAATGCGTCTGTCGCCGAGACCGGCGCTACATAAGGAATTGGGATATAGAGAATTGCCGGGAAATACAGTAATTCAAATTGTTTAAGCTCTTCTCATTGGTCGGCAGAAACCAACCAATCAGAATAGGAGCGACAGGGAACCATTATAACCTACGGAGAAGTATGGACCAATCAAATGCAAAGGCGGGACAATTCAAAATACAGTAAAAAAGGCAGAAAAGAGCTGACTGGTTGAACCCAGGTGGCAGATATGAATCCACCAATCATATGTAGTGCGTCTATTTTGAGTGGAGAAAGAAGGGCGCGATAGAAGGGCGCCCTAAAAGTTATTACTGTCTATTATTATTATTATTATTATTATTATTATTATTATTATTTATTTTTGAGCGCCCTTGGTTCCAGAGCGCTGTACATTCAGGTGTCATACATAACATAGGTCAAACAAGTACAAAGGTGACAAATTAATAACTAACAACTGGTACAGAAGGAGAGAGGTCCCTGCCCGTGAGGGCTTACACTCTAAAAGGAAGGTGGGAAGAGACAGAAGGTGAGGGGCAGACATGTTTGTGGGCCGGTGTACTGGTGGTGGGGTTATTGTTGGTTATAGGCAATCCTGAAGAGATGGGTTTCCAGGTTGCTTTTGAGGCTGGTGAGAGTGGGGGAGAGTCTGAGGTGTTGGGGTAGTGAGTTCCAGAGTATGGGGGAGAACTCACGGGAGAAGTCTTGGAGACGGTTATGTGAGGAGTTGACACGGGGAGAGCAGAGAAGAAGGTCCTGTGAGGAGCGGAGATTGCGTGAGGGGAGATATCTGGAGTTAAGGCAGATATGTATGGGGGAGAATGGTTATTGTAAGGAGCCTTGTAGGTCAAGTTTACTAAATTGAACTGGATTCGGTGGGCAATGGGAAGCCAGTGAAGGGATTTGCAGAGGGGAGAGGCAGAGGAGTATCGAGGAGAGAGGTGAATCAGACGGGCAACAGAGTTAAGGATGGATTAGAGGAATGTGAGAGTTCTAGACGGGAGGCCACAGAAAAGGATGTTCCCAATAGTCTAGGCGTGAGATGTCGTGGGCATGTTCCTGCTTTTTTGTGCTTTCGAAGTTAAGGAAATTTGAGCAGATACGGGAGATATTTTTCAGGTGGAGGCGGCAGGCAGAGGTGAGGGTTTCGATGTGCGGTTTGAAGGACAAAATTGGAGTCAAAGGGTTATCCCAAGGCAGCGGATTGTGGAGCTGGTGAGAGAGTTTTAGTCATTTACTGTGATAGAGAGATCAGGGTGGAGGGATGGAGTGGGATGGTGAAAGATGATGAATTCAGTTTTCTCCACGTTTAGCTTCAGGAGACGTGAGGAGAAGAAGGAGGATATGGACAAAAGACAGTCAGAGATCCAGGAGAGTAGAGAGGTAATATCTGGGCCTGAGAGGTAGAGTTGGGTATCATCAGCATAAAAGATGGTATTGAAAAGCCATGCGATGCTATTAGTTGACCCAGACCAAGAGTGTAGATAGAAAAGAGTCTATGGGAAATATTCTCGTACTGTGATTGGTTGGGGGGAAGAGGCGTTCGTCTCATAGAGTTCTATGGGGAAAAGAAATGCAGAGCGAGCTCTATTTGTGATTGGCTAAGTTAAAAGAGGCGCGGTTATTTGGTCCAATGGGAGAGCGAGCGACGCTCTTATGGGTTTTCTAATGCAATCTGTAGTAAAACTGTATGTGCCCGAAATAAAATGATAATACTCCCGAAGTTGTACCGATCTCTATATAAAATGAACAATAATATGGGGGTAACGAAAAAAAGAAATAAAAAATAATTTATTGAATTAATTTTTTTTTCATTACCCCCATATTATTGTTCATTTTATATAGAGATCGGTACAACTTCGGAGTATTATCATTTTTATTTCGGGCACGTACAGTTTTTATTACAGTTTGCATTAGAAAGCCCATAGGAGCGTCGCTCGCTCTCCCATTGGCCCCGATTACCGTGCCTCTTTTAACTTAGCCAATCACAAACAGAGCTCGCTCTGCATTTCTTTTCCCCATAGAACTCTATGAGAAGGTAGCTCAGCCGCTGATTGGCTAAGCAGGACGAGCCCCTCTTCTCCCCAACCAATCACAGTATTTAGAATATTTCCCCCATAGACAGTAATAACTTTTAGGGCGCCCTTCTATCGCGCCCTTCTTTCTCCTTTTAAAAAATAGACTCATACATTTGATTGGTGGATTCATATCTGCTGCCTGGGCTCAACCAATCAGCTCTTTTCTGCCCTTTTTACTGTATTTCCCGGCAATTCTCTATATCCCAATTCCTTATGTAGCGCCGTCTCGGCGACAAACGCATTGTTAGGGATTTGATTGATTTATGTTTATAGAAGGTTTCAGCTCTTTTTCAGATAATATTTTACACCTAATAAAAATGATTTTATATTTTTAACTCCATGCCGCACGGCACTGAGAGCCGAGATTTCATTGCCCGATTCTCTCATTGACTACAATGAGACAAGTAGCTCGCGCTCTGATTGGCCGAATTCCCACAACCCCCACTAGCTCAACCAATCATCTCTTTTCTGTCTTTTTACTGTATTTTGAACTGTCCTGCTTTTGTATTTGATTGGTCCATACTTCTTCATAGCTTATAATGGGTCACTGTCGCTCCTATTCTGATTGTTGGTTTGTGCCGACCAATGAGAAGAGCTTACAGAATTTGAATTACTGTATTTCCCCCGGTAATTTCGAATATCCCAATTCCCGATGTAGCGCCGGTCTCGGCGACAAACGCGTTGTTGGTGATTTTATTAATGTATGTTTATAGAAGGTTGAAGCTCTTTTTCAGATCATATTTTACACTTAATAAAAATGATTTTTTTTAATCATACTCCATGCCGCAAGGCGTGAGAGCTGAGATTTCATTGCCCCGATCTGGCCATAGACTACAATGGGAAAAAGTAGCTCGCACTCTGATTGGCCGAGATAGCCAAGCCCCCGCTACTTCAACCCAATCAGCTCTTTTTTTCTGCATTTTTTACTGTATTTTGAACTTTTCCGCCTTTGATTTTGATTGGTCAATACTTCTCCATAGGATATAATGGGTCCCTGTCGCTCCTATTCTGATTGGCTGCTTTCTGCCGACCAATGAGAAGCGCTTACAGAATTTGAATTACTGTATTTCCCAGCAATTTTCAATATCCAATTCCCGATGTAGCGCCGTTCTTTCATTTTTGGAAAGTGATTTTATTTATGTATTTTTTTAGTAGGTTTGAGCTCTTTTTCAGAGAATGTTTTACACCTAATAAAGGCGATTTTTTGATTCATACTCCATGCCGCACAGACATCTTTAATGATTTCTCGCTGTTTTCTAGCCTGTCTCAAATTGGAATACATGTTAGGCGCAGTCCCGCACTGCGCCTAAGTCCCGCACTGCGCCACACACACTAGCGAGGCGCGGTGAACTTTTCCCTGCATGTATGAGCGCACCTCCTCGGACGGCGAATATGAGGCGTAGTCCCGCACTGCGCCTAAGTCCCCGCACTACGCCCCACACACTAGCAAGGCGCGGCGGACTTTACACGGCATGTATGATCGCACTACCTTGGGCGGCGAATCTTAGGCGCAGTGCGGGACTGCGCCTAAGTCCCGCACTGCGCCTCACACACTGGCGAGGTGCGGCGGACTTTACAACGCATGTATGAGCGTACCTCGGCGCCAACATATATGAGGCGCAAATTTCGCCGGAAAACTGGCGGAAACATGCGCTCCGACGTGGCGAGATTCATACATGTCGCCCTGGGCCGTCTGAAGATACAGTAAATTCTTGTGGTCCGTAAAGATGTCTATTGGATGACGAGCCCTTTCCAGCAGATGTCGCCATTCCTCCAGGGCTAACTTGATAGCCAAGAGTTCCCGGTCCCCAATGGCATAGTTCCGCTCCGACGGCGAAAAGATCTTTGAGAAGAACCCACATATGAGAATCTTGCCTCTGGGGCTCTTCTGTGTGAGGACTGCACCTGCCCCCACGGAAGAGGCATCCACCTCCAAGGAGAACGGCTTCTCGGAATCAGGCTGGACCAAGACAGGTGCAGTGGAGAAGGCAGTCTTTAGATCAATATCTATAAGATAAATCCACTGCACACCGTTTTACTTTGCTTAAATGTGAACAATTTATTTACAGACGTGTAGTGAGGGTCTGTAATGGACTCCTAGTGAGGTAACATGTTCAGTGTTAGGGACTCACCTGTGCTGGGATCCCCTTGACGCTATTGGGAGGTGAGCTTAATACAATCTTTGATCAAAAACTGTAAACTGTAAACTAAGAATCCTAGGTTTTTCATATTTTCCTTAGCAGTAATGCATTTCCAATATTCCTATATACCTTGATGTTTCACTTAGTTTTTAGTATGCCACTGATATTTGTATTAGATGTATGCTATTGCCTTTTCAGTGTGCACCTATGCTTACGTTTTTCAAAATATATTTTAGATGTGCACAGCCTAATTGATTTTTGAAGTCTATCTGAGGAATGGCAGCCTCATTGGCTTGCTGCATTCCGCCTACCTCATTTAAACTGGTGCAGGATAATTCAGTAGCAGGTTCCTATCACTTCCTGAGATGTTGAGTCTGAATGGACTCCTAGTGAGGTAACATGTTTAGTGTTAGGGATTCACCTGTGCTGGGATCCCCTTGACGCTATTGGGAGGTGAGCTTAATACAATCTTTGATCAAAAACTGTAAACTAAGAGCCCCGGGTTTTTCATATTTTCCTTAGCAGTAATGCATTTCCAATATTCCTATATACCTTGATGTTTCACTTAGTTTTTAGTGTACCACTGATATTTGTATTAGATGTATGCTATTGCCTTTTCAGTGTGCACCTATGCTTACGTTTTTCAAAATATATTTTAGATTTGCACAGCCTAATTAATTTTTGAAGTCTATCTGAGGAATGGCAGCCCATTGGCTTGCTGCACTCCGCTACTCTTTTAAACTAGTGCAGGATAATTCAGTAGCAGGTTCCTATCACTTCTGAGATGTTGAGTCTGAATGGACTCTTAGTGAGGTAACATGTCAGTGTTAGGGACTCACCTGTGCTGGGATCCCTTGACGCTATTGGGAGGTGAGCTTAATACAATCTTTGATCAAAAACTGTAAACTAAGAGTCCCAGGTTTTTCATATTTTCCTAAGAAGTAATGCATTTCCAATATTCCTATATACCTTGATGTTTCACTTAGTTTTTAGTGTGCCACTGATATTTGTATTAGATGTCTGGTACTCTACCGGCAGGCCTGGCAAAGGCTTGGCGAGCGTATGAGGAGAAGTGGTAGGTACCGGGCGTGGTACCTCCAAGCAAAGGTTCTGGCATTCCGGTGCCCAACGCAGGACCTCGCCTGTCTTCCAATCGAGCGTAGGGGCATGACGTTGCAGCCAGGGAAGCCCCAAAAGGATCGCCGAGGAAGCACGAGACAGAACGTGGAACCTGATCTTCTCCTTATGTAGAGCCCCCACACGGAGGGTCACTGGCCGGGTTATGTACTGGATGGGATCACTGAGGAGCTCCCCACTGACCGAAGAAATAAGCAGAGGCTTTTCCAGACGGACTACTGGCACGTGGTATCGAGTTACCAAGGAGGCATGGATGAAGTTCCCGGCTGACCCAGAATCCAGGAAGGCAGAACTCTGGAACGATAGACCAGCGTCAGATATCACCTCCACTGGCATCATCAAATGTGGAGAGGAGGAAACAGCACCTAGGGATGCCTCTCCTACGGCAACTAGTTGTGAGCGTTTCCCGGACGCTGAGGACGTAGCGGGCAGCTTCTGCGGAAATGGTCCGGGCTGGCACAGTAGAGACATAGGTTCTCTGCTCGACGGCGGGTCAGTTATTGCTCCGATAAATGGGCCCGGTCCACTTGCATAGGTTCCACATTGGAGGCTTGAGGGGGCAACAATGGAGAATGCTGGAATACCGGAGCCAGGCGAAACAGCCGGCGGGGGCGTGCAGAGTCTCTCTCTTGGCGGAGCTCTTCCTGCCTTTCAGCGAACCTTACATCGATGCGGGTGGCCAGGTGAATTAATTCGCTCAGGGAGGACGGGAGGTCTCTTGCTGCCAAAGCGTCTTTTACCCTGCTGGACAGGCCCTTTTTGAAAGTAGCGCAGAGGGCGGCATCATTCCAAGTGAGCTCAGAAGCCAGGGTACGAAATTGGCCCGCATAGTTTTCCACAGACAAGTCGCCATGACGAAGGCTCAAGAGCGCGGTCTCTGCAGATGATGCACGCGCCGGCTCCTCGAAGACGGTTCGGAATTCGTGAAGGAAGCTCTGTAGATCCGTGGTCACAGGGTCATTCCGGTCCAAGAGGGGGGATGCCCATGCCAGGGCCTTCCCGGACAGCAGACTCACCACAAAGGCCACCTTAGACCTCTCAGAGGGAAACTGATCCGCCATCAGTTCCACGTGCATGGAGCACTGGGTAATAAAACCCCGGCGGAGCTTGGGATCCCCGGCAAAGCTCGAGGGTAATGGAAGCTGAAGCTTGGGTCCCACGGTGGCCAAAGGAGCGGCAGGTGTAGACGGAGCCACAGACGGAGGCGGAGACTGTTGCTGGGATGCAAGAAGCTGACGCATCAAGGCGGAGAGCTGGCCCAATTGCTGCGCCTGTTGAGCGATTTGCTGCGATTGTTGGGCAACAATCGTCGTAAGATCCGCGATGCTAGGCAGAGGCACCTTGGCGGGATCCATGGCTGGATCTTACTGTAACGGACTTGGTAGTGGATCCGCTGGACCACCGCAAGCGATGGTGTAAGCCACGCCAGGGAGCGGAATCTAAGTAGGTCCCGGTTTTCACCAGAGCCCGCCGCAAAGCGGGATGGACTTGCTGCGGCGGGAGTCTACCAGGTCGCTACCCCTGACGTGACTTGCTTGCGGTGGCGGCCAAGGGTAAGCGTGGTACAGAATCGTGAGACGTAGGCGTAGTCGGGGACAGGCGGCAAGGTCGGGGCAGGCGGCAGAGGTTCAGAGTCGATAAACGTAGGCAGAGGTCAGAAAACACGGTAAGACAGTAGATACACAGGAACGCTTTCTCTAGGGCACGGAGGCAACAAAGATCCAGCAGGGAAGTGACGTGGATCCCAAAACTATATAGAGTCAACGCCCGGCAATTAACCAATTACCGGTGCACTATCCCTTTAAATTTACATGAGCGAGCGCGCGCGTGCCCTAGGGGGCGCCTGCGCATTCAGGCCGACAGGGGAAGAGAGCAGAACAGGAGCGAGGTCAGGTGAGTGGATGAGCAGGTGCGACAACGGCCAGCACCGCGGGCCGCGGCGCCACCCGTCCCCGCCGAGGGCCCGCCGAGAGGGACACGGGTACACCCGCGGTCCGTGGACCGGATCGCGGCGCGACCCGTTACACCTATTTATTCCTAGATACCCCCTCTTGTATGGGCTGCATCAGCTCCTCAGGTCGCTATAGCTACAGACCTGCTCGATCTCTCTGATAGGCTACCAGTGCTGGTTGCTATAGCTACAGACCTGGTGTCCTCAGCAGCTCATTCACAACAATACTAGACCAAATATAAAAAGTCTTAGGCTGGCAGCTTCATAAATCTGGTTCCAACAACGTGTTTCTCCACTCCCCATATATAAGGCTACAGTATAATAGTGGATCCAATAAAACGTTCAACTTTAATATATCTTCTTAAAACATCATGATAACAGACATTCGGCCGCAATTCACAGCATATCCGTATAAAGCAATAGAAATGAAGCTATACTCATCGTATCAGGTTGCGACCTCCCGGTCGTTCAAGTCCATGTCAGGCAACACGCTCAAACATTCGTGAGCTTGGAGACGCCAGAGTCCAGAGCAGAGAGATGACACACCTGCGTACTACGTTTCGGGGCAAACTCCTCCCCTTCGTCAGGTACATAGTACGCAGGTGTGTCATCTCTCTGCTCTGGACTCTGGCGTCTCCAAGCTCACGAATGTTTGAGCGTGTTGCCTGACATGGACTTGAACGACCGGGAGGTCGCAGCCCGATACGCTGAGTATAGCTTCTTTTCTATTGCTTTATACGGATATGCTGTGAATTACGGCCGAATGTCTGTTATTATGTTGTTTTAAGAAGATATATTAAAATTGAAAGTTTTATTGGATCACACTATTATACTGTGTCCTCAGCAGCTCGTCACTGCTGGCCAGTAGATGCCAGTAAAGCCAGTAAACGCACCCCTGAATAAAAAAATTAAAACCAAGAAACAGAACTGAGGTAAGATGAATCGATGTAGTGAGAAAACCCCTTTAAGAATTAATTTGCCATGTTATAATGGAGAGCATGGGGTATCAGTATTTTATATTGGGCACTTGTAGTATGCCGGGTAGTAAGATATATGGTCATGATGTAGTGGTATTAATAGGTCTTTGTTTAGCAGTATCATTGATAATATTGGTCTTGGTATACTAGTTTGTGCAGAAACAGTACTGCACAGCGGTATTATATGGTAACTGTATGACCATTATTAGAGTTTTCATCCAGAGAAAATTGCCTTTATTACTATTTGTATGTATTTTTGTATATACAATATATTATTTTATATTAATACGTCATCATAAACCTGAGTAATGGCATGCTTGCACTGATGCAATTATGTTTGTTTTCCCCATTTTACATAGCTGGGGAGGGCACAGGCAGTGTGTGTAAGATCAGAGCCAGGGACTTTAATTTTTCTGCAGGTGGGAGGCATTAGCCTTGTCCTGTTACCTGACTGTATTCACTTATATGTCTGCAAAGTGCCTGTGTATAACTGGTAGTCACTATGTGGTGACTGTATGTGGTCATGGTCTGGCAGTATTATTGGTCATTATATAGTAGTGATATTGGTGTGGATGGACTTGGTATTGTGGGTTTCTTGTAGTAATAAAATGTTGCTAATACATATGGTATATTTGCTCCATGTATAGGTGAGTTATACAATTATTTAGATGTATACACTACCGTACAAAAGTATATGGTTTTAAAGAGGCGAATTTGTCAATGCTCATTTTCATTATACAGTGTACTGCTGAGGTGAGGAACAGTATCTATGTGAAAAATTAGTGTCAGGAACATATGTTTTTATCAGAAAAAAATACATGCCACAGTTTACGATGTGCTGTGAAAAATGTGTGAACCGAGCCCTTCTGAGCAAAACGTAACACAAAGAGCCCGTGCTCTGGATGTTTAGGGCCCTAACAATACTCCTGACCATTTCTATGTGATTTTAGGTAAATAGTGTCCCATTTTTCTGTGAATTGCAAGTTGTCAGGACTTCCTATTATGTCCATCAAACTTATCTTGCATTCTACTGTATTCATTTGGAAAAAAAAAAAACTTCTACTAACCCAGTGATCCATTTTGCAAACAAGGGAAATCATATCTACATGAAATTTCTCCTGCTCATACATTACGTTGAGTACGTACTAGTAAATCCATATAGAGCAGAAACATAATACAAATTGAGGCTTGTGCAATGTCATTTATGCAAAAGTAAGGGCAAAGGATCATTCTTAGGCCTGGTTCACATTTGCAATGTAGTTCCGTTCAGAACCTCCGTTACAGAGCTGAAAAACTGACCCCATGGGATTCGTTCACTGTGGACACCCACGGCTATCGACAGTCTATTAATTACAATGGGCCCATTGGGTTTCCACCGTGATGTCCATAGTTGAAATGGATAAAATAGCATCTCAACTATGGACACCATGGCTAAACTTGACAGGTCCATAGTAATTAATAGAGTCCATCAGGTGCAGTGGGTGTCCGTCGCGAACGGATCCTGTGGGATCAGTTTTTCACCTCTGCAACAGATATTCCAAATGGAACCTCCGGTGCAGATGTTAACCAGGCCTTAAAAGTACAGTCAATCCCCTATAGAATTCCTTTCTGCGGTTCCCCTTAATATTTGTAAGATCTATTCACATATCAAGAAACAAAAATATTGATATAGTACTCTAAGGCTGTGTTAAAGGCTGTGTTGGTAGTTTTGTCAGATTTGATGCGGAGAATAGTACAGCATGCTGTACAGTGCTGTTTTTCAACATGACGGACACCACAATTGAACCATAAGGATGACAATGAAAGGGAATGGGTCCTATCTGATGGTGTTGGTGCTTGTTATTTGATGGATCAAGCACTCCTGTCATGGTTTGAAAAAAAGGAATTTTGATTAAACAGTTAGAATAATTGTAAAGCTTGATTGTCAGTGTAAATATAAGTTAATCATGCAATAGTAAGGAATTGCTTGGACGACATAATGTGTCTTACCTAAATGAAGATTTTATAGGAAGCATTGGATATGTGGATATGTCAGTGGACATGTCCAGTCATTTTATTAGTAGAAGGGCTATAATACAGTAAATTCCACTGTCCAAATATAGCCAGCACATTCCTTAGGTCTTCATTCAGCAGCAAAAGTTGCACACAGCACTAGATAATGCATGCATATTTCACTTATCTTTTCTTATTTTGACTAGTGGCCAACATCCAAGTTTCATCAAGCAATTGGAACCATGTCATATTGTGTTTTTATTATCATTAATATTATTATCATGGTTATCATTATTTATTTTAGAGCGCCATTAGTTCCAGGGCGCGGTACATTCAAGGGGGGGGCGTTACATAAATAACATATGTCAAACACGTTCAATGGTGATGACAAATGACTAACAAGTGGTACAGAGGGAGAGAGGACCCTGCCCACGAGGGATTACAATCTACAAAGAGGTAGGAAAGAAACAGGAGGTAAGGGGCAGACATGTTTGTGGGGTGGAGTAGAGACAGTGGGGTTATTGGAGGTTATAGGCAATCCAGAAGAGATGGGTTTTCAGGTTGCCTTTGAAGCTAGTTAGTGTAGGGATTGGCAGAGGGGAGAGGCAGAGGAGTAACGAGGAGAGAGGTGGATCAGACGAGCAGCAGAGTTGAAGATGGTTCGGAGGGCAGCAAGACTGCTAGACAGGAGGCCACAGAGAAGGATGTTGCAGTAGTCTAGATGGGAGATGACGAGGGCATGGACCAGCATTTTTCTAGTATCAAAGTTAAGCAATGAATTGATTTTAGTGATATTTTTCAGATTGAGGCAGACAGACAGAACTGAGAGCTTGGATGCGTTGTTTGAAAGACAGAGAGGAGTCAAAGGTTATCCCAAGGTAGCAGACTTGTTGGACAGGTGAGAGTCTAGAGCCATTGACAGTAATAGAGAAATCAGGTGGAGGGGTTGGGTGAGACAGTGAAAAGATGGTAAATTCAGTTTTCTCCACATTTAGGGCCCCATGTATGAAAACTGTCTAGGTCTAAAACTCACTTAATTGCCCATAGCAACCAATCAAAGTGCCCCTTTCATTTCATATAGTGTTCTGTATAAATAAGAGGGGTACACTGATTGGTTGCTATGGGAAACAAAGTGAATTTTAGACCTAGAAAGTTTTTATACATGTGGCCCTTAGTTTAGGAGATGGGAGGAAAAGAAGGTGGATATGAACAAAAGACAGTCTGGGATCCGAGAGACCAGAGAGCTAATATCTTGGCCAGAGATGTAGAGTTATGTGTTGTCAGCATACAGGTGGTATTGAAAGCTATGTGATGCTATGAGCTGACCCAGGCCAAGCTTGTAGATAGAGACGAGTGGTGGACCCAGGACTGACATCTGCAGGACTCCAACAGAGAGAGGACAAGAGGAGGAGGTGATGTGGGAGTGAGAGACACTGAGGGCGACATGCATGAAATTGACTGGGGATGCATGAAATTGTGTGGGGTTGAGAGAAAGGGAGGATATGACAGTGGGGAAGTAAACTTGTTTGACAGTGGTAAGTGTGGACTTAAATATGTTGTGTGAGGTTAAATAAGTTTGTATGAGGTGAGGTCGTCAGTGGACTGGGTTTTCTTCCAGCAGCGTTCAGCAATTCTGGAAGGTGATTGTGTGGTTGTAGAAAGTGGTGGCGATCATCAAATGAGGACGTGATAGAAAGAGGTGCAAGAGATTTAGAGAGAGTGCAAGGGTTAAGGTTTCGTAGTTCCCAGTCGAGGTGCATTAGATTTGAGACCGGAGGGACAGGAGGAGTGGATATGTTTTTTTTGTTTTTTTTTTAGTTTTCTTTGTATTTTGTAATAAATAATGGTAGCTGGGAGAACCTCCCTCAGACTCTACCATGCACCATACCTTTGTCTGCATATCAAGTATCCGGGCCAGAAAAGATTTTAAACATCTTAAAAAAGGAACCACTCATATCAAGGAGGAGCCATACATTAGCAATTCCCGAGGTCAATTTCATAGTTTGATAGTGTAAACTTTAATGAAAGTATGAATACCTAACATTATCAAAGCATGTCAAGTACTGAACAAAAAAGTCTTCTGCCATTTGTGTTCTTGTCAGTGAAGTAGAAAGCCTAAGGCTATATTTACATGGCATATTTTTCCTGTCACATATTTCACTTTGTTCGTGATGCGGATTTTAATGTTTTAGGATGTGGATTATCCACATCCTGAATCCCGACAATTTTTACACAATGAAAATGTTTTAAAAATGCAGAAATAAAACTTTTTTCATGCAAATGTAGATGCAGGATACACATCAGAATACGTATGTAAAATATGCCATGTGGACATAGCCTAAGACAGGTCCATTGTGCTCTTTAAGTTAACATTATACTTGAGGAGCACCTTACCAGGCTTTGGGTCCCTTTTCTACTGGTCTGTTGGTTCCTGGTTGAGAGACGTTTTACAATGAACTTAAAGGGGTTGTTGAACCTCACTGTGGTTAGTTGAAGTGGTCACATGTCCCAGAAAGCATCAGAATTGGAGCAGTGACAGAAGGGTTAGGGCCCGTTTACACAGGAATGGACAAATACCGGTCAGTTTATCCGACCGGTATTTGTCCGGTTTGTGTGCCGTGCACACGGCCGTGAGGGGGACGGCTTTTCTCCGCGATGAGCGGAGAAAAGCCCTCCCCCTTCACATTCACTTGCACATATTCCGTCCGAAAACCGAACGGAAGAATGTGCATGTTGAATGTTTTTCGGGCGGCCCGTGGGCGGAAAACCGGTGCAGTAGGGACTGCTGCACCGGTTTTCCAAAGGAGCTCGTTGTGCTGGTTTGCGGCCGGTTTTTCAGATGGTCTGCAAAACCGCAAACCATCTGAAAAACCAGCCGCAAGCCCTTGCTGTGGGGACATGTCCTTAAGGTCAGTATAGTTTTTTTTTACATTTGTTACTATTACAAAAAAGTGGACAGACAGTCACTTAATTGAAGTGCACAACAACCTTGTAGCTGTAGATATCTATTACCTTGGGGTTGCTATTATTTTTGAAAAGTTCTACTAAAAATAGCAGCATTTGAGAAAATATGTCCAATGACGATTATGCTTGTGCTAAATCTTGCCATTTATGCTGATGAATGCAAAACATACAGTAGATACATTGGAGAAATCTGGTACACAGTATCTACATGAACTCCTTTTCTCCTGATATGTTACCATTTTATTAAAAATGTGAATATTTTAGCAATAACTGAATTCTGTCACATTTAAATAAAAAAGGAGAAATTCTACTGTATAAAGTAGACAATTGAAAATCTGTAAGCACTTGACACAGTCATAAAAAATACAGACATTGTTATATTGCATATTTTGTACTGATTATATGGTGGGAATATTGCTCCGAGCTTGCATCAGTGCCTCAAGTACGATACAGAATGTAAAATTGGTTGAAATTCAGTCAGGGTATTTTACAAAGAACAAAGGGAAATAAAAATGCAGCTTAAATTTTTTACAACACTGAGTTGTTGTCTTGTCTGTTGAAGCGTGTTCATTGGGTACAGGCTGAGAGTATAGAGCCAGGGAGGGAGAATGAGAGGAAGAGTGATAGAAGAGGGAGAGAACCCTTCAGAGTATTGTTGGACTGTGTGCAATAGAGGAGAGAATGAAGAAGTGTGATAGAGGAGAAAGGGAGGAGCGGTGTGATGAGGAAGAAATGATCGAAGAGGGAACATGATTACAAAAATGTTATTTTGAACCAGAAGACAGATGATAGGGTAGAGGGAAAATCAAATGTGTGTAAAAGGAAAATATTGTCAGTGGGCTGAGTATCTTATGTAAAAGGCAGGTGAGCGTATCATAGAAAATTCTGACAAGATGAATATATGATGGCAAAAAAAAAAAAATGTGGCAAGGAGAATGTGCTAAGAAAGAGGATTACGAGTGGTGACAATGAGACTGTTAGGGTATGTTGACATGTCTGATGCCTGATACGTCTTTCCATGGTAGAAATTTAAGGTTAAATGGAATTTGTCATCAAAAATGGGTTATTGTTTAACTCACATTTTTATGTTCAACACATTTTTTAAGAATTTTTGGTTATTTTTTTTACATTTTCCATATCACTTTCAATATTTTTTAATAATTCTTAAGTCCTACAATTTTCACTTTGGCCACTAAGCCTAATAATTGTCTGACACTTCCTGTTCTGTAGAGAAAGATTCTCAGTTGTCTGTTCATTATCACCACAAAGAGGGTCAAACTGAAAGGAGACACCAGTGTGAATAGATAACATAGGATCCACCAATCACAAGAGGAGATAGTCACAGTTCACCCTTCCACCTTCCTGCACAGTGACCCAGATCCCAGAGCATGACTAGAAAACTCTCCTATGGAAGACAATGGGACTGAGTCAGTCTGTTTCCTATGTGCATGAAGCTGCTGTAAAGTATCTCTCTGACTGCTGTTAAAGCAATGCAAACAAGGCCTAGTGGCCACAGTGAAAACTGCAAGACTTAAGAACTATTAAAAAATATTGAAAGTGATATGAAAAATAAATAAAAAAACAACCAAAAATTCCTAAAAAATGTGTTTAACATAAAAACGGGAATGTGTTTTGATGACACATTCCCCTTAAGCCTTGGTTTTTGAAAAGGAAAAGCTATGTCCTTTGTTGATGGTAATCTCTGTCATTTCCACCCATAATAAGTGACATGCCACTTATTTCATCAGCAGATATTAAAGAGGTTGTTCCATCCAGCGTTTTGCACTCTTCACAGGCTCACACTTCCTGTACAGGTTGTGGGCGAGTCTACAGCAGTGACTGACATTTCAGCTCTGCTAGCTCTGTGTCTGTTAGGCTATGTTCACACGGCTTATTTCGGGGCGTATTTACGGACGTAATTACGTCCGCAAATACGTCCTGAAATACGTTTCAAATAATGAACAAGTAGATTAGCATTGATTCCAATGTAAAATATGCCTCATCATTCACACGGGGCATATTTTCTTCGACGTATTTGGGGAAACGTAAATACGTCCGTAAATACGATCGTAAAATTAAATCCCCTGTCACTTATTGAGGCGTATTTTGCAACATAAATCCCCATGGTAAAGAATGGGGAATGTATTTACGACGCGAAACTTTGTGACACGTATTTGAAACGTATTTCGGGCCGTATTTGCGGACGTAAATACGTCCGTAAATACGCCCCGAGATAAGCCGTGTGAACATAGCCATACAAGAACGTACTAATGGAGGAGTTGTGAAAAGCAATGACACTGTCCAAGCAGGATGTCTGGCTATAAATATTAGCTAGCTGAGCTGTGTTTATCATGAGAGAAAGCTTCTACTTAGAGAGAAAAACATACATGCTGCTATGACACACTGTTAGCTACTGAGAGATTCTGTTATTTTGAAGGTAGGTATACATTGACGTGCTTGGCAGACCTGACAAAATGGTATAAGGCTGCTCCCAAGTCAATAATTCTAAGGGTCAACATTTTTTTCATCAGAAAAATAAGATCAGAGACCGAGAAGCTCTGTCCTATTGATAAAACACTGTAGAGAGTGACATCACCAGCCCATACAGGGCTGCTAGAACAGGGAGAGGTGGTGATTAAGTAGAGAAGCTTGTGTAAACAGGTAGAAGATAAAAACTGCTCTTACTCTGAAATGAAGCAAAATTGGAACAGCAAACTTTTGCAGACTTGACTAATCAATGAAGCCATCAAGACTATTCCACTAAGATATTCATTTGAAAAGCATATTTGTAATGATACTTGACAATAATAATGTGTTCACCTGTTTCAATCCTTGGATGTTGCAGTTAATAGTAACAACAGCACATGTGTAGTTTTACAAAGAGAGATTTCTTTTACAAACCCATTGGCACCCGGTGACATGATTGTAGGGGGCTGATGGGTTGCTTTGGCAGACAGGGACATAACAATGGTCTCTTGTGCAGGGGTACTATCAGGGCAGTATAGGCAGGGGCCCTGATCAAATTGAACAAAAAAAGGGCCCAGTAATATAGGGCAAGATATGAACTGGTAATGGACAGGTGGCCCAGATGATTCAGCAGTACAGGGCCCTGAAATTACTGATGGCAGCTCTGGCTTTGTCTGTTATGTACCTAAGCATTTTAAGCCAAGGGATGTTTAAATCATAGGGCAAAAGGTAAAACTGCACTGGACCCCTCTCTAGGAGATTACATGACCTAAAATTGCTGCTGAAAATCCAAATAGTCTTCCAGCAAATGCTGTTCCCTGCTGCTCTGCTCCCTCCTTACCAAATGTCATGCCTGATGTGTCATGTCTAATGAACTTTCTTTGACCCAAAGTCACAGGTAGGAAAGTGGACTCAAAGTATTTCTCTCGCCCTCTATCTCTCCCTCCTCCCTCTATATATCTATCTGTCTGTCTGTCCTATTTGTACTACATTTGCTCGTTATGATAGAATATGATTTTTCTGCCGGACAAAAAAGAGTGGTCTACTATGCTTTTGTGTCCCACACCAAAAGTGTATCCCACCATTTTAAAGTGCAAATCTCGTACAAATAGGACAACATTTGTTTTAGTAATGTCTATGGGCCAACCACATTGTGCTATCTATTACGGTACCTTTTTTCTATTATGGTACCTTTTTTCCCCCAAAACCATGATAGAGACCTGTAACATAGCAAATAATAGTGTGAATCTAGCCTTATTACTACTCATTACTCATGTCATGAGCCATCAGTGAAAGAAGTGTTCTGAAGCCACACAGAGATTCCACACTGGCCCTCTTCATCCACTGTTGAACTACTGATCCAGTATGCTGCCTAGTCCCCTCTACTGCTATCATGGCAGAATTTAATCCCTTTCCATCATTTGATATAATTGTATGTATTGTATTGTCAGGATGTTGGAAGGATATTGGAGCGAACAAGAGATGTTACTAAAAAAGGTTTTACCAGTAGAAACTTGGTACATTGGAACTTGAGAGAGCCAAATGCTTGAATGAAAGGGGAGCACCTCATGACCCATCCTCCTTTGCTTTAAAGGCGCCGAATTAGTTGCTTTTAAATGGTGTGCGCGAATGGTCAGGCAGGGGGATTACAACTGTAAAACCCCTAATCCATACAGTGAATGTCAAGAAACAAGTGACACGCAAAATTATTCTGGTTTGCGAGTACATATATGGAACATAAAATGTAACATTAAGAATGCAACTTCTCACAAAAATCAGCGCAAATATGGTTATGGTCAACTGAAAAATAAGAAAAGCTCAAGGAAGCCAGAATGAAGAAAAAAAACTCATTTTCAATCATACAGCTGATATAATTCAAAATGTATCTATGAAAATAAGCAAAAGTGATGGTGACACTCTGAAGTTATCATGGCCCCCATGGGTTAAAACGCGTAAATTCATACCTAAAGCATGCCTGGGCAGATTGAACAGGCTCCTCAGTGTCACAGGCAGGATAATACCCCACTGCAAGACTTATGCCATGATATAACCCCATGGTCCAGCGCATTACTGTAGATTGGTTCCCTACATGGACAACCAACACAGAAAAAAAACCTACAACTCACGTCTTGAACTCATGTGAGTGAGATTAAAGTACGAAGAGGCGAGAACCCATTTTTTGCTACGCAGTGCTTTTTACAGCTAAAGAAATCAAAAAAATTAAAATAACATGATTGGTAATGCCGTTTTGACTTAAATAACACAGTATCATTCCTGAATTTGATGCTCTGTTTCATTTACCTCCAATATAGAAATAAACTCAATCAGTGCCCCAAATAGTACAAAACCAAGCATCAAGTTGTTTCATGCAAATTATTCAAAATCATTTAACTTGTGCAAAAGTAGTAAACCAAAGGGTGAAGTCCCAACTCAGCACGCCAGTTGGTCTATTTTGCGCCCAAACCACTTTTACCATATTCTGTTGTAAATGAACATTGTACACCAAATATGGCGCATATACGCGTAACACATTTGTAAGCGCTAAATATGGTGTACTGTGTACCCCGACGCGCATGGCATTGAGCAATACATAGCTATGGCAGATGCGATCGGCAATTCGCCTCGATAGGCGCATTACAATACAACCAATGCACCTTTTTTATGCGATGCTTTTCGTGCAATGGTCTTTAGGTAACGGAGTCCTTTATAGAAAGTATCGGACTTTCAGGCGCGCTGCACAATTGATGCGCCTAAAGCTTGCAGGATACGCCATTTGGACATGTTGCCAAAGTGAAACACTACAGATGTTAACTATATCACTGTAGTCTCATAGATCAAAATACTGTTAGAGACTTACCGTATCTGCCATGGCAGGTGTTTGTGCTTCGACAGATGATCGCTTGTAAGTTGGGGTTTTCCCCCACTTGGAATTGCTTTAGATTATAGGACAAATGTTAAGAAACACTCTTAGGCCATGTTCAGGCGGCTTAAAATGGGACGTATTTCATCCGTATTCGCGGGAATGGCAATTCGGCTGGAATTACGCCCAGTCATTACCGTAACTGATGTCATCTGGGCGGCAGGTGCCGGCCCCCGCGCCCGCCCTCCCGCCCCGTCCAGCGGCGTATTCGGGGCGTAATTACGCCGCTGCAAAAGGCACGCGTAACATAGCTAGGTATGTTCACACTCATGTTGGATCTGTTTCGACTGAAAATCGACCAAAAACATACAACGTAGAGAGGGTGTTTGCTGCGTTTGGCTGCAGGGATTGCACCATATATTTAAATGGGTGTCTGCTTGTCTTTGATCAAGAATTGAAAAATCAGATTCTTTGGAACGGATCCGAAATACGTATCACAAAGCCAATGAAACACGATCGCATCTCTCATCAGAAGCCAATGCTAATTTTACATTGAAAAATAATGTATAATACAGTGAACATTGGTTAGAATGCTGTTAGGTCCGTTTAGTCCGATACAGGATCCCAAACTTGCATTAACAAACTATCCAAGATGGACCCAACAATCCGTGGAAAATACCTAGCCAAAAAAGCTGTTCTGATTTTTTATTTCATATTAAGCAGATCGTTTCTCCATGTTTGTTACAGAAGTTCTTAGGTCCTACCACTCTCTCGCTTAGCAGTGAGCAGTGCGTCCTTCCTTTTGTGGGTGACCACAAAAGACATCGGCCTGTGGTTGAAGGTATGGCACCGTCTGTTTGGCCAACCCTTTTCAAGGGGACCCGGTGCCACTGTCAACCAGGGGGCAAATGGGTCGATCGGTGGGGGGACCTCAGGGGACCTCGAAAGGGAGTCTTTGCAAATTTAACGAGAATCAGTGCCGTTTTGGGTCAAATTGCCGTTTTCAGACAACGTTTGTTCAGTCTGCAGTGGGCCGCTTCCCATGGGTCAGCAAGGTGCATGCGGGGGGAAAAGGAAAGGGGGCTGCTCAGCAAAGGGGCGACCCCCATGAGGGGGGCCGCGATGGTGCCGTATCTAAATAGATACCCGGACCAAGAGCGGCATTTTTGATAAAAGGGGGTTTTTAGCGACGGTTTTTCGGATTTCCCGTTCCTCCTCATGAGGGCCCTTTCTCGACCAAGAACTTGCGGTCGCTATGCTACACCCGAGGTAGTGGCCGACAAGCTGGCCAAGGAGGGCTCATTGGGGAAATGGCGGGCCCATTTTCAAATTTTTTACCGGTTGCGAATTTAGTTGTGTCTCCGTTAGGGTGGGCCAAAGAAAGACCGAACAAGTTTCGGTTGATTCACCATCTTTTGTTCCCAAAAGGCCTGTCGTCAATGATGGAATCGATCCGGAGCTGTGTTCGGTGTTTTACACCTCTTTTTGATGCAGCGGTTTTTTTGGGTGCGTTTTTATGGGAAAGGGCCTTATGGCCAAGACGGACATTGAGTCCGCTTTCCCGGCTGTGCCCGTTCATTCGACAGTATTCACCTGCGGGGTGTTTTTTGGATGGTTCCTTTTTTGTTGATCGGTGTTTTTGCCGATGGGTTTGTGCGATTTTTTGTTTTTACTTTGAGAAACCCTTTAGTAAATTTCCTGGAATGGGTGGTTCGGGGGCGTGTCCGTTTGGGTCGGTGATACATTACATGGACGATTTCCTTTGCGTTGGCCCACGGACTCTGGGGTTTGCGGGTCGCTGTTGGCTTCAATGCAATGGGTGATGGACAGTTTGGGGTTCCGCTGGCCCCCGATAAGACGGAGGGCCCGGCCACTTCGTTGAATTTTTTGGGGATTTGCATCGACTCCGAGTTGATGGAATGTCGGTTGCCGGAGGAGAAGGTGGTCGCTTTGAGGGGTGAAATCAAGCTGGCATTAGCAAAAGGGAAGGTGACGCTGCGGGAGTTACAATCTAAATGGCAAGCTTAATTTTGCTTGCCGCATAATTCCTATGGTCGGATTTTCTCGAGACGATTGGCGGGGGCTACGTCGGGGTGCGGGCTCCTCATCACTTTATTTTCGTTTGAACGGCGGAACACAAGGAAGATCTCAAGTCTGGCATTCGTTTATGGAACATTACAATGGGAGATCCATTATTTACAGGCCGTGGTGAGTAACGCGGATGTGGAAATTGTCACTGACGCGGCGGGGAGTGTTGGTTACGGGGCGTATTGTCAAGGGGCGTGGTGTGCCGGACGGTGGCCGGTCTCGTGGGCCATCAATTCCCTTTCGGCGTCCTCCCCTCCGGTTATTGTTCTGCTGAGGCAAATTGGTTCTTCGTTGTCTAGGTCCCGAACGCTTGGGTGATGGCGGTGCATGTTCCAGGGTGGAGAATGAGTTGGCTGACGCTTTGTCTCGTTTCAGTGGGGGCGATTTCGGGAGCTGGCTCCGGACACCTCGTCAAAGGGGGAGGATTGCCCAGTGGAGCTATGGAATTTGGTCGCGATTCCGCGTGCCGCTTGATGAAGGCATCTCTGGCCAAGGGTACCTGGGAGTCCTATTCTGCGTCGTGGGAGCTGTGGCTAAGGTGGCTGGAGGTCGCGGGGCCACTGGTAACGGACAAAGAGAGAGCAGCGGCTTGTTTTTGCCTGGTTGGTCATGTTGCCGAGGGAAAGGTGGTCAGTGGCAAAAACGTCGCGTTTTCTTTCAGGGCTGGCTTTTGGGTTTCAAAGGCCCGGGTTTGGGTGAAAGTGACAAAGTCATTTGAGGTGGTGCAGGCAAAAGAGGGGTTTCGTCGGGGCAGTGACAATGGATGGTAGGCGCCCGGTGGTTTTTTCACTTTTGGAGCGTTTGGGGGCGATGTTACCGTGGGTTTTTTTTTCAGATTTTGAGATAGATTGTTTCAGCTGCCTTCTCTTTGACCTTTTTTCGGAGCTTTGAGAATTGGTGAGCTGGTATCCCCCAGCAAGGTAGGGGGGGTGGGCCCGTTGGCGAAGGATTTTGCAGCTGAAGGATGGTGGATTTCATTGGTGATTTCGCAGGTCAAAGACTGATCACTGGGTAAGGGCAAGTTGCTACATTTGGGGATCGTCCAGGGGTCGCTCATGTGCCCGGTTTTGCTGCTTCGAAAAGTTATAGGCAGGTACGTGTGGGGGGCCGGGACCCCTGTAGTGCATGCGGATGGGACGTTTGTGTCTCGTTTTCAATTTAAAGGCAATCTTCCGCCGTTGTTTGTCGGAAGTGGGTTAGATTCCTCGCAGGGTTTGCCCCCCATTCAATTCGGATTGGCGCGCAACGGAGCCCCCGGGATGGGGGTTTTGGGTACGGCAGCGGTAAGGCAATTGGCAGATGGGAATCGGAGCGTTACCGCTCAAATATCCCCCCTCATCTGGTGCTGGTTACCCCGTGACGAGTTAATTAAAAAAAAAAAAAAAGGGGGAGGGGGGGGGGGATACAAGCGCTGTGGTTTACCGAGTACGGGAGTTTTTGGGAGGGGTGGCGACAGGGTATTATCTCCTCCCCCTTTTTTCTGTTACTTGCTTTTGCTGTTCTTTTACAGTCCAGTGCAGAGGCTGGTATGGATTTTCGGCCACCCATTCGTGCACTGGGGCTCCCAGCGAGTGGGTCTTCGGGCGATGGGCGGCAATTAGGTGTCCCGAACCGGCGCTGGTGCATTGGATCGGGGTCAAGGCATGCTTTGGCGACAGGTTCTTCCGGAAGTCCAACGGTTTTTGCCCAATGGATCGTCCTCCGAATGTGTTGGTCCTACTTTTTTGGGCTAAATTAAAATTTTGGCCAGCGCCCCATTAGGGAGCTTTTTAGACATAAAGTTTGATTTGCGCGCTGTGGTCTTTGTTCCCGGGTATGGTCATGGTGTGGTCGGACATTGTCCCCCCCATTGTCTGGCGGCATTACCTTCGTTTGGGGGGTATTAACCGGCTCGTTTGAAGGTAAAACAGGGCGGTCCGGCTCGTTTGTGGTGCGAAATGGGGGGTTTTTTTCATGCCCATAGGGGAATTGGAGCCGGGCGACGGGGAGTTTGGGCGTAGGGACGGGGTGCATCTAAAGGCGGTCGGTTTGGATCTGTGGGCGTTAGACATGCGGGAAGGGAGTGAGCGAGCAGGGGGGCTGTGGGGGGCGGCGCGCTCGTGAAGAGTCATGGACCTTGCTGTGGCGGGTATGGGGTCCTTGGAGTCGTTTAAATGGAGTGGGGAGTTTAGTTATGCTTGGCTCCCAGTTTTTGGATCGGTCTGGCGGGGGTGGAGGCTCCGCAGGCATGTCCTTGGGAGCTGGTGAATGGTTAGCCGCCTGAGGTGGCTCTTGGTGCCCTGAAGCCGGGGTGAATGCCTGGGTAATATGTGGAGATAAACAGTGTGAAGTCTTCGTCCAGACCCGTTTTTTGCTTGGACAGCTGAACTCCAAGGACCTCTGCCCCAATTTTTGGTTATTCGTGAATTAGTGCCGAATGGGTAATTGGGGGGTTTTTTTTTTTTTTTACAAACTCATTTGGAAATGCTGTGTTCTGTTTTTTTTGTAATAAAATGGCTGCTGTGGCCAATTAATTCCAACCTCTGTCTCAGTGTCCTCTTTAGGTGGGGGTGATGGGAAAGCATTTGGGGGGGGGAATTATTGGCAGGGTGGCCAAAGAAGGGTAGGCGCTGCTCAGGGTCATGAAAAATCTTGTACATTGGAAACTTGCAGAGAGCCAAATTTGCATGTGAATGAAAGGGGCAGCACTTGCACCCATCTTTCTTATTTGCTTCTAAAGGCGCACCGAAAATAGTTGCTTTTAAAGCGTGTGCCGAATGGTCAGCGCAGGGGATTTTACAACATGGTAAAACCCCTTTAATCCATACAGTGAATGTCATAGAAACAAGAACACGCAAAAATTATTCTTTGGTTTGCGACTACATTATATGGAACATAAAATGGTAACATTAAGAAATGCAACTTCTCTCACAAAAAATCAAGCGCAAATATGGTTATGTCAACTGAAAAATAAAAAAAGCTCAAGGAAGCCAGAATGAAGAAAAAAACCTCATTTTCAATCACTACAGCTGAATATTAATTCAAATAGTGTACTCTATGAAAATAAGAAAAAGGTTGATGGGAGCCCACTCATGAATTTATTACATTGGGCCCACCAGTGGGTTAAAACGGACCTAAAATCATACCTAAAGCCATAGCCTGGGCAAGATTGAACAGGCTCTCAGTGTTACACTGTCAGGAATAATACACTAATGCAAGACTATTGGACCATGTTAAAGAATAGATCAAATTACTGTAGAGTTGTGTTCCCTAATGGGACTAAAAACAGTAAAAAAAAATCCATAAATATTTTAGAAAAATATGGAAGAGAATTTAAAGTAACAAAGAAACCCATTTTTTCTCACAGCATGCTTTATTACAGCATAAAAAGAAAAATCCAAAAAATTAAAAATATACATGATTGGTAATGCCGTTTTGACTTAAAATTAACACAGTATTCATTCCGTGAATTTGATTGCTATTTGTTTCATTTTACCTCCTAATATAGAAATAATACTTAATCAAGATACCCCAAAATAGTACAAAACACAAGCATACAAAAGTTTTGTTTCTTGCAAATTATTTTCAAAATAGCATTTTAATTGTGCAAAAGTAGTAAACACAAAGGGTGACATGTCCCAACTCAGCAGCGGCAGTTGGTCTATTTTGCGCCCAAACCACTTTTAACGCCATATTCTTGTTGTAAATGAACTGTTGTACACCAAAACTAGGCGCATTATACGCCGGGAACAACACTTTGTAATGCGCCTAAATATGGTGTACTGTGTACCCCCGTCGCGCAATGCGCCTATTGAGGCACATTACATATGCTATGCGCCTCCATCGGGCAATTCGCCTCGATAGGCGCATTACATATACAACCAATGCACCTTTTTTGATGCGATGCGCCTTTTTCAGTGCAATGCGTCTTTTTAAGGTAAACCTGACGCCAGTTTTTAGAAAGTATCGGACTTTCAGGCGCGCTTTGCACTAATTTAATGCGCCTAAAGCTGGCATGGATACGCCACTTTTCGGACATGTTGCCCAAAAAGTAGTAAAAACTACAGTATGTTAACATGATATCACTGTAGTCTCAATAGATAGAAAATACTTGTAGAGATACCGTATCTGCCATGAGCAGGTGTTTGTGCTTCAGAACAGATATATCTGTCTTGAAGGGGTTTTCTCCCCACATTGATTAGCTTTAAATATATAGACAAATGTGAAGAAACACTCTTAGGCTATGTTCACACGGCTTAAAATGGGACGTATTTCAGTCCGTAATTACGCGCCGGAATGTGCAAATTACGGCTGGAATACGTCCTAGTCATTACGGTAATCCACAGTTCTCATAGAGAACTATGGATTACGTCTCCTCTTCCTGCTCGGCGAATACACCAAGGGGGGAGATAAGTGACATGTGAATTACCAGCAGCGTACACGCGCCGCTGGTAATGAATGTCATTGGGCCGGCGAGGTGCCATCCCCCGCCCCCGCTCCCTCCCCGCCCCCGTCCAGACGGCGTAATTGCGGGGCGTAATTACGCCCTGCAAATAAGCCGTGTGAACATAGCCTTAGGGTATGTTCACACGTCATGTTGGATCTGTTTCGGATCTGAAAATCGCATCCAAAACACATACAACACGTAGAGTAGGTGCGTGTTTGGCTGCGTTTTGGCTGCAGCAGGATCGCACCATATAGTTTTAAATAGGGTGTCTGCTGTGTCTTTTGGATCAAGAATTGACAAATCAATTCTTTGAACGGATCCGAAAGACGTATCACAAAGACGCAATGAAACACGCATCAGCGATCTCTCATCAGAACGCCAATGCGTGTTTTACATTGAAAATAATGTAAATCACACTGAACATTGTTAGATGCGTGTCTAGGTCCGTTTAGGGTCCGATACATGGATCCAAACTTGCATCTAAAAACGGATCCAAGAATGGACCCAACACACCGTGTGAAAATACCCTTACCAAAAACATGGCTGTTCTGATTTTTTCATTTCAGAGTTAAAGCAGATCTTTTCTCCTGTTTGTTTAAAGTTTCTTAGGTTAGCAACTACCTCTCTCTGCTTTAGCAGCCCTGGCCAGCATGGTGACAGCACTCCCTTTTGTGTCTTACCATCAACACAGGAATTTGTTTATCTTTATTGCTGACAAATATTAACCCTTTGAAGCCCTCCTGTTTAGTAATATCCCTCCAACAGGAACAGCTAGGAATAGCAGAGCTGATATTCCAATCACTGCTGTAGAACCACCAGCGCTTGAACAGGAAGTGGAAGCCTGAAGCTGGCTGTGAAAAGCAGAATCTGTGAAAGCCAGATGGGAAAACCCCTTTAGTAAACTTAAAGGGGTTGTCTCACTATAAGGATTGTTTTTTATGTTAAAGATATTGCAAAAACAAGTCACTTTGCAATATGTGTCGATTAACAGTGTCCTATCTATACTGAGATATCCCCTCTTGTATGGGCTGCATCAGCTCCTCAGGTCGCTATAGCTACAGAAATGTTCTATCTCTCATGATAGGCTGTCAGCACTGGTTGCTATAGCTACAGACCTGGCTTCTGCTGCAGCCTAATAGAAGCCAGTAAACACGCCCTTGAATTCAAATTGAAACCAAGAAAACAGGACTGAGGTAAGATGAATCAATGTAGTGAGACAACCCCTTTAACGCTCAGTGTGGCCACAAAATTACAGTGAAAGCATGGCTGTAATACACAGCTGGGCCCCTGCTGCCCTGCTGCAACTGCTGGAGTCAGAAACAAATCCTGTCCAAGCAGTTTAACCCCTTGGACAGATGTTGTGGTCACTTGTGACTCAGTCATTCTGTAGTTTGATAGAGGAAGCTAGCTCCAGCCTTTAGATATATTTGGATACAAGTTAACCCTTTACACTGCTTTGCTTGGATGTTAAAGTTACTGTAAAATGTAAGAGATACCTGAATGTCCACAAGAGAATACATCATAAACTGCCACCGATTACATCCCGCAAACACATTGTGGCGACAGATATATTTTGAACATTATTATATTTAAAACAATACAGTGTAGTCCTCTTATGAGCCAGAGGGAGTACTGTGGGCCCCTCTGGCACCAAACCTTGAATGTGGCTGTAACACATACATCTCTTATTTTGTCTTTTGCTTAGTCTAGGGCTTTTAAATGGAAAAGTTTTACTGTTTAGTGTTGTGATTTTGATAAATATGCACAGAGTAGTAATTATTGGTAGGACAGAACAATTGATTTTTGGTATGGGTCAGTCTATTCATTACTACACAAAACATAGACACTAGTTGAACTGACTGTGTGGTGACATGCGGCTGCTTTCTTTGCTCATTTTTTAAAGACCATGAATCACCTGTTTGTGTATTCCATACCAATCAATGAAGAGCTGCTCTAAGGTGGCATTTAAAAATCAAAAGCCTTAGAATAATTTTTAAATGTTATAAAAACCATCTGAGAAGAGTGGAAAAACATCTTATATGAAATGCTTTTTCATAAAATTCTACATTATATCAACTACTCCAGTCAGAGAGTGCTTTAATCTCCCACTCTCTCTGCCTTAGCTCGTCATTAATGAACTGTCATACCATAAAAACGCTCTGGACACTTTAACTGCTGCATTTCAAGAGCATTGATTAAAATGCCACCAACCAAAAAAAAGTAGTAAAAGTAAAAAAAAATGCCAGCATGCCTTCAGCCTAAGAGTGCGTAAAAGAGTTTGGTGTGGACCTTAGGTGACACTAGATGTGACAATAGCTTTGTTTAGTATGTTTTAAGTAAATGAAGGTAAACATGCAATATCTAGAGTATTCGGAGGAATCAGAACGATAATTAATCAGGTGTAAAAGTGAAATAGTAAAAATAAGTGTGTAATAGTAAAATAAAATTGTAAGACAATAGGAAAATAAAATGTCATTTATAAAAGTAGAGGTTATCTATAATGCACAAGTACCCATTTTTGAATGATTAAGGGGGTTAAAATAACACATGACTGCTTTCTTCCAAAATTAGCAGCACATCTGTCTAAAGGATGTGTGTGATGTTACAGCTAAACTCCCATTACTTAAGGGGAATGTATCGCTTCATCAGTCCGGCTGTTTTCTTAAAGCTTGATTCTCTCAGTTGCTGAAATCCAGGGGCGTTACTTCTCCTCCCACCTTTATGTTTCTTAACTGAAGGGGGATGACATCATCCCCCCCTTCACTGTTCAGGCTCGCTCCCAAGTAAGTCCCCCCCCCCCCCCCTCTCTGAGTCCACATCACTGTCCTCTCTCTATGCAGTCTTATTTTGTAAGAGCTGTTTACATACCACAGGCCTGTATTCAGTCTAGACAGCCTTCTATGAACTCAGAGCTGTCACGGATCGCGCCGTGGCCCGTGCCTTGGACCGCGGTCGTGTTCGTGCCCCTGTGTCTGGGTCCGCTGTCGCTCCATGTGTGGGGCTTACAGCGGCAGTGTCAGTTTGCTCTGCACCAGCTTCTGCTCAGCGTTACTCACCTGGTCCTGCTTCCACGCGCGTCCGTCCACTGTGGCTTCCCCAGCGTGTGTGTGCACCCAATAGGGGGCGCGCGCGCGCCAGCCTGCGGACGTTTATACGCACAGTGCTCCTGCTTCCTGCCTGTGACCTCTGACCCTTTCCTTCATAAGGAACTTCCTCCCTGGACTCTGGGTCAGTTCATTGATGTTCTTCATTAGAGCTAGACCTCTGCTGCTGAACTTCTGCTGTGTTAATCTCTTGGTTTCCACTGTTTCTACTGAAGCTTTGCATTAACCCTGTGCTGTCCAGCGCACCCGTTGCACTGCTGAATTCCTGACGTACTGTCCTCCAGTTTCTCACTGTAGATTCCTGCTGCTGTATAATTCTGTTATCATCCTGGGACTGTGCTTCCATTAAACAGCTACTGCATCCATTTATCCGTCACCTGTGTCCTGCACTTCGGCTACCCACCGCGAGTACTGCATCTGTGCCCGCGGTGGGCCCTGAGGATCTCCTGTACCTGGGCGTTTCTGGCTTTGCGGCCAGTAAACGTGACAGTATGAACTGACCATACTAAATGGATCCAGCCGGAGTGACCCTGCCTTACCTAGTAACTGTTATCAACCATCATGGCACGCACCTGGAGCAACTCTTCAAGAAGCTACAGGCAGTTGCCGCACGTCTGGATGAAGTTGCATCTACGCCAGCTCCACCACCTGCGGTGGTTCCGCCGCCTGCTGCCATGTTCAGTCCCAGCCTGCACCTGCCTCTGCCTGCCCGTTACGACGGAGACCCCCTTACATGTCGCGGATTCATCAACCAGTGTACCATACACTTCGAGGTCCTGGCACACCAGTTTCCATCCGATAGAGCAAAGGTGGCGTTTATCATCAGCCTGCTCTCAGGTGAAGCCTTGGCCTTTGCCTCACCCCTCTGGGAGAGAGGGGATCCGCTGACAGGGGACATCCAAGAACTTCTGGTCGCCTTCCAGAAAATTTTTGAACAACCTGGGCGCAATACCTCTGCGGCATCTGCTCTGTTACGTTCCTGCCAGGCGAATCTACTGTGGGCCAATATGCCATCCGGTTTCGTACCCTGGCTTCAGAACTCGCGTGGAACAACGAGGCCCTGATTGCAGCCTTCTGGGGGGGCCTCGCTGGGCGCATCAAGGATGAACTGGCTGGTCGAGACCTACCAAGTAACTTGGACGACCTCATTGCTCTAGCTACGAAGATCGACATACGTTTTTCTGAAAGAGAGCTGGAGCTTCGCCAGCAGTCCCCGCCCTTCTGTCCTTGCAAGTCTTCGCCTCGCCTTGACCCTTCACCCCCAAGTCTACGTCACCAGGCACCTGCGTTCCCACAAGATGTTCCTATGGAGGTGAATCATGCCCATCTAAGCCTGGAGGAACGTACTCGTCGGCGCAGTCTGAACCTGTGTCTATACTGTGGCAGTCCCAAGCACTATTTAAAGAACTGCCTAGTCCGCCCTGCTGCGCCCCGGAAACCTCCATGCCATGGTGTTGTGGGTGGAGCGTCCCTGAATAAAGATGCCTCTGCTCCTTGTCTGACCACCCCGGTCACTCTCTGTTATGGTTCCAGTACTAAAATCCAAGTTTCTGCTTTGTTGGACTCTGGTTCGTCTGAGAACTTTATCCACCCGTCGTTGCTTGACAAGTATTGCCTGCCTGTCTCCTGTCTGGATAAACCACTGCGTTTCTCCTCCATCAATGGGGAGATCCTGAAAGAACCAGTGCGCTACCGTACCAAACCTCTGTCTCTGCGAACTGGAAGTTCCCACCAAGAGGACATCTCGTTCTACGTTTTGCCTAATGTTTCTGCTTCTGTCCTGCTTGGCCTACCATGGTTCCAGCGTCACAAACCATCTCTAGTTTGGAAAACGGGTGAAGTTCTCCAGTGGGGCGAGCCATGTCTTTCTCGCTGCCTGAAGCCTGCCCGTCCTGTGCAGTCTCGCCCACCCGTTACCCTTCCCATTTCTGCTGTGCTGCCTGAAGAGGACCCTCAAGCGCAAGAAGAGCTCCTGGTCTGTAAAGACATCTGTTTCCCACCCACCTCTCCCCCTGTCGACTGATTCTGCTTCTTCCCCCAGGTTCATGAAGTAATCCGGGACTCTCTGGACACTTCCTCTGAAGACAGTTCCTGGGATACCGAGGAGGAGGTGGTTACCCCTAGCCATTATGGGGGTACCTGGTTAGCCCAGAGCGGAGGGCTTAAGGGTGGGGGTACTGTCACGGATCGCGCCGTGGCCCGTGCCTTGGACCGCGGTCGTGTTCATGCCCCTGTGTCTGGGTCCGCTGTGGCTCCCTGTGTGGGGCTTACAGCGACAGTGTCAGTTTGCTCTGCTTCTGCTCAGCGTTACTCACCGGGTCCTGCTTCCACGCGCGTCCGTCCACTGTGGCTTCCCCAGCGTGTGTGTGCACCCCATAGGGTGCGCACGCGCCAGCCTGCAGACATTTATACACGCAGTGCTCCTGCTTCCTGCCTGTGACCTCTGACCCTTTCCTTCATAAGGAACTTCCTCCCTGGACTCTGGGTCAGTTCGTTGATGTTCTTCATTAGAGTTAGACCTCTGCTGCTGAACTCCTGCTGTGTTAATCCCTTGGTTTCCACTGTTTCTGCTGAAGCTCTGCATTAACCCTGTGCTGTCCAGCGCACCCGTTGCACTGCTGAATTCCTGACGTACTGTCCTCCAGTTTCTCACTGCTGATTCCTGCTGCTGTATAATTCTGTTATTACCCTGGGATTGTGCTTCCATTAAACAGCTACTGCATCCGTTTATCTGTGTCCTGCACTTCGGCTACCCGCCGTGAGTACTGCCATCTCTGCCCGCGGTGGGCCCTGAGGATCTCCTGTACCTGGGCGTTTCTGGCTTTGCGGCCGGTAAACATGACAAGAGCACTGATCTCTTCTCCTCTCACAGCTTGAGGTTTGTTACAGTTGAATCCAGTCTTCTATGAACTCCTCCAGAGCACAGATCCATCTCCCTTCTATGTTTACACTAGGCACCGAGGCACAATTCTGCTGTTTTCTGATTATAGAAGCAGCTGCAATGTCAATGAGGAGCTGCTAGCTAGCTGTATAGAATGAAATTGTTGCCGACCCCTTACACACAGGAGCTTTAGGCACTGGGGCACAATTTTGCTGTTTTCTGATTGTAGAAGCACTGGGGAGCTGGTGGCTGTATACAATGAAATTGTTGTCGGCCCCTTATTCTGAGTGAGAAAGGCAGGAATGCACGCTCCTGTTGAATAACCGACCGGAAGGGGCCCAACAGAATGAAAATTTAAGTAGAGCCAGAGCCAAAAGGAAATGCAAGGAGCTGGAATCCGACCCACACTGGGAAACAGTGTTTACACAAAAAGAAGATAAGGGACACTGTGAAAAGAAGACAGCTTTGCAAATGACATCCAATTGCAAAGTTGCTTATTTTCACTGTCCCCTTATTCTGAAGACCATTTAATGAAATAATACAACCCCTTTAAGTTTAGCTGGACCGTAATATACCTCACTTGGTGGACACCAGATAACAAATAAAACTAAGCAGGGCAGTTAAGAAATAGTTGCATGCAATATTTATATGTATCAACTGTGTATCATCTTCAAAACTAGATGAACTCATTGTTAAATGATTAAGTGAACATAATGGAAGGCAGACTATGGCAAGAACACAGTTGGTGGGGTTACAATGAGCGAGTTCAATCTGGAAGCAACTGAGCCTAAGAGCTGACTGTCTTTGAATCTTACCTTAAAGGGAACCTGTCACATAGGTTATGCCCCCCTTTCTGAGGACAGCACAAGCTAGTGTCAGACATGCTGTTTCCCGCGCTGTGTCCCTTATTATTCAAGATGCAGCAGTTTCAGAGCATTTGATGGTCAAATCTGGCAGTTTTCAACAAGAAAAGAGTCCAGCTTATTCATGAGCAGGTGTTAGCCCCACCCAGACAAGGGTAGTCCCACCCACCTATCAGTTATTCACATGTTTCTACCTATTCAAAGTAATAGGTTAATCAGTGGTAAAGGTGGGAAAGCTAGCCTCAGGTGGGCGGGTCATGAATTAAACGGACTCTTTTCATGACTCTTTTCTGGCTGTAAACTGTCAAATTTGAGCATTAAATACTCTGAAACTGCTGCATCTTACAGAACAAAAGATGCAGCACTGGAAACTGCATGTCTGTCAATAGCTTGTGCTTTCCTCGTTTCATAATCTATGTGACAGGTTCTCTTTAATCCTGTCCCTTACATTTGATCTTGATACAAAGACCCCTCTGATCATGTTATATCCCTGAAACTAATCCTAAAGCTAACCCTAAGCTACAACTTACCCTAACATTGCAAGCAGCTCTAGAATCCAGAGACTCGTCAAAAGGATTATTTTAGTGTGACGAGGAGGTTCTAAAATAGAAAAAAGTAAAAGATTCTTTCCAACCAGCAATGTTCCAGTGCTAATCTCCAGTACGTGGGTGCCTGCTGATGTCACAAGCATCCATATGTAATCCTGCAGTCAATCACAGGTCCAAACAATCATGTAGTATTGTAACAGGAAACTGCCGATGGCTGTGAAAGCCTAGAGGGTCACGGGAACATTAAACATTCAACATGACGTCATCAGCCAGGAACTGCAGGAATGGAGCTCGCTCAGTGCTGGAACAGAGGCGGCAGGAAAGGTGAGTCGCTTATGTTTTCTATTTTAGTACCCCAACTCTGGCCCACAAAAAGTGTTTTTTTTTTTTTTTTTTTTTTTTTTAAAAAAAAAAACAAAAAACCCGTTAAGGAGCCCCAAAAAAACCTTTAAGTTGAGCACAGAGGAAAAGTATCTAAAGACAAAAATTACTAGACAAACTGCCAAGGCAGAACAGTCTCTCAAAAAGCATTATGTATGAACGGGACTGCGCCAGTTTTCTAGTGAAAATTGCGCCAAACATACTGTCATTGTCTCTGTCTGACATGTCTTTAAAAGGTCTTTCTCCAAAAACTGATGCACAACTGAAATCATCAACACTATTGAATTCGTCACTTCTTAGAGGGTGTGTCACACCACATTCATAAGATTAGACACATTTATGAATGTGTCTTGACAGAATATGGCACACAATGGTCATACGCGTTTTGGTTCATGTCTTTGTCTCACAGCGGGCCACATTTATAAAGTGCTGTGAGACAATTTCATATATAATGTTGAATGAAAAAGTAACCTACTTAGAAGAACACCAGTTTTCATACATGTCGCCCTATGCTTGAACTTTACCTAATGCCACTAACAAGCTAGGATTGGATCAGATAAGACAGGACACATTAAAAATACTGGAAACTTGGCACACAAACAAGAAACAAGGAATTTGTACAGAAATGGAAAAACTTAATTTTTAATTCACCCTCCTGGCCGGGAACCAGGCTTTTAAACATTGTTGTGGGCCAAACAACCTGCAGTTAAAGAGGATACAAGCATGGGAAAATTTTGATCTTTAAAATCCATTTTTTCAAACTTGGAGGAGGAGGAGGGGCCAAAACCATTTTCTGGGTTTACCAGTAGGCAAAAAAAAAATATCCTTTTAAACAGTTGTGGGGAACCTGGGCCCGATCCCAAAAAATGGGCCCAAAATTTTACTATAACCAAGTAAACCCAAAACCCCCGAAAAAAGGGGGAATTTCCTCGCACAATACCATATCCAAGATGGGTAAGGTAAAAAAACCAACAGGGTGCCAAACCCTTCATACAAACAGGAAATAAGGCTCAATTTGGAACCATCAAAGGACAGAAGAGTTGGAAAAAACCCTTTCTGTGCTTGACTGCTGGAATTATGGTATTCAGTTTGGGAAAAATGGCCGCCCCTGGTTTGGACATTCCCCTGGGGGTCTTGTGGGAAATTGGCCCTGGGGCCCCCGGGACCTTGTGCATCTTCCCCTTTGGGAACTTGAAAAAAGCCTTTCCCCAAAGCTCCCCCTTTATCACTTACCTAAAAAGGGGGTGGAGGAGTGATTTCCCCTAATTTATCCTCCCCGTTTAGCGGAAAACCAGGAACTTTTAAACAGTTGTTGTGTCCACTCCAAACAAGCACACGCAGTAGAGGATTGACAGCATGGAAAATCCTTGCTGATCTGTCAATTGTAACATAACCCCCTTGGAGGAGGAGGAGGACTATAAAGCCTTTTTTTCTTGATTTACCTAGCTAGGCAAAAAAGGAATTATCCTTTAGAAACAGGTTGTGCACCACATGGGCAGACAGCCATTAATAATGGCCACAATTCAACAGCATATTCCAAGTTCCCAACCAAAACACTGAAATAAAAAGGTTCTTAAAGGGGTTTTCTCGCTACAAATATCATATCTCTAATGATGGGGAAGGTAAAAATAAACACTTTTACAATTGGTTTGCATTACCTAAATCATTTACAATAGCAGATATAAGCTAAACTGTGTGTTTTACACCTAAAACTGCAGCAGGCGGTTGGCCACACACCCTTTTCTGTGATTGACTGACTGATATGTCATTCAGCTTTTTGGGACATGCCCCCTGGATGGGACATGCCCCCTGTGCTGTGATTGGCTGCCTGTACTCTGTGCTTACTCCCTTCTTAACTGTGTAAGTCGAAAGTGAAACTAGGTGTCTCAGCTTCTCTATGCAGGATGTATCTGTATAATAAAGGCTGTGTAAGATTCTCTTCTGTTCATCTTCCAATTCTAAGGTGAAGGATCTGGGCAATTACTGTGCTAAAAGCTGCTAGATTCACTCTCCCCTTCCTATAACACAGCCTTATACCCTCTGCTCCCCCTCTACCTCCTACCTGATAAAAGAGGGGGGAGCGGAGTGCATTTCTCTAATTTGTTTCCTCAGTTCAGGCGGTATACGTAACTGCTTACAGAAATGCAGGTGTTCAGGTTACAGCAATGCAAGTGTTCTGCTTATAACGAGCTTTTGTAGCCTGGTGAGAGCTCTGTGGGCATGAGAATCAGTGCAGGAGCTATTAAATTCTCTCCCTTCCACTGTTCACACAGAATGATGATGTCGCAACTCTTCAGTGAGGGAAGATATGCCTACTGGGTGGAGAGATTTGCCTCTGGATTTGAAGCTGTAACAGATCAACAGCTCAAGTCTGCGAAAGCCAGTAATGAATAATGAGAAAACCCCTTTAATTTTACTTGGGGTACATTTGCTATTTGTTGGCATATTGAAATATATCGGTATGTGGAGGATTATAAAGAGATATTAAGGATGTGTTTTTTATTACATTAATATTTAGCATTATTGTTGTTGGTATGCTATCTGTTAGAATAAAGCATTACTTTCTCCAATTTAGGAAACTAAATTGAGATTTTAGAACAGCATTTCTCTGTTGGTGTCCTCAGGGCCGACCCATGTAAATAGTTGAAATAGTCTAGTCTCAGACCAAAGGCCACAGTTATATTGCAGAATACTCTTAAAAGCATTAGTGAATTTGTGTTTCCTAAAAACGATCCTTAAAAAAAAATAACAACTTGTCCCATTAAATTAAGACCTTCAATTAGGTATGTAGCCTTAGTAAAAAAAAAAAGATATAGGCTTTTACAAGCTTTCTGCCTGAGCCTGGTAGTTGAATTGAGGGGCATGCTTCTTGGTCTGTCTCTTCTGCTCCCTCTTCCCCCCTCCCCTCAGCACACAGGCAGCTCCTTAACTTCTATACAGCAAGAGTTAACCCTGTGTGTGCCTGCCTAGGTCTGTTGCAGGAGAGGGGTGATCTATGAGTGTAGAGAGGTCTGTGAAGTATTGATTACTAATAGCAGAGCACAGGGGATGCAAGTGTTCCTCTATCCACTACTTAGCTTACAAGTCTCCACATCTCCAGCAACAACAAATCCTGTCAGAACAGACACAGGGCAGCTGGGAAGTGTTACTATACTCGGGCACTAGTACAGCAGAGCATGAAGTATTCACATGACTGATCTGTTCTATTAGTATAGTGACAGTTCCACAGACACATCATGATTATAGTAACACACAGGGTCACTGCTGTCACATCTATCTGTGTAGAGAGCAGGAGGAAGCAGGCACACACAGGGTTAATCCAGGCAGCATGGACACAGAAGCCAGAGTCCTCACTCCCCCTCCCTCCACTACAGAAGCATTCTGTGCGGGAGGGGCTCTCTGCTCTGACCTGTATTCTGAAGGTGATGAGTCATACAGACCTGACAGCCAGTAAGATAAGGATCAACAGGTCGGCTGCTATAGAAATTTGAGAAGCTGATGCACTCCTACTAACAGGGCTAACTCAAAATCAGTAGGACATTTGTAATGAACATATATTGCAAAGCTGCTTGTTTTTTAAAGATCTTTTAATTAAAACCCAATCATTGTCGCGAGACAACCCCTTTAAGACCAAAAATATCTTAGGCCTTAAGAGGCCTTAGCCACACTTGTCAACATTGGATCTGAATATGCGAAGTCAAAATTTGATCATTTTCTTGAGAAAAATCAGGCAATATTGCCTATTAGGTATGTGGTGAGCACAAAGGGGTTTGTTATGAACATTCTGGTGCCAAAAGGGGTTATTCTTTTCTAGGGAATTGAAGGGGACAATATTACTTTCACAAAGATCCATATACTGTATTAACCTCCTCATTTCTCTAGGCTGCTAGAAATGCTAGAAATAAACCCCTATGTTCTTTAGACCTTTAGGTCTACTGATATTAGCCCCATTCAATGCAAGGCATCTCAGGGATGCAGAGATTAACTCGTTCACTGCTCTAGACCACTACTGATCATGATATTCACTTAAGTACTTCACTGCCACACACTGCAAAGAATATTTACATGAACTCTTTAACTATCCTAGACCACCAGGTAGACTGTACTGACAGAACCCCTTTTACTGTCCTAGATCAGTGGGAATGCTGATACCAATACCTTCGCTCCATATTTCAGCAGGATTTTTTTTTACGATTGCCACTTCACTGCCCCGGAACAATAGGAATGTAGACAATATATTTACTGCATTATATCTTGATGCTGTTTACCCCTATTTGTCTGGATGCTGATTGGTCCTGTATATCTGGCTCCTTTATAGCTAATTATTAGGGTATTGTACAGTAGGGCTTAAACAGGCTCCAGTAGTGATTTGCCACAGTCCATTTTTTTTTTTCTTGAACTTTCAGAACTAGCTCAAATTGCAAATCCTAATTCTTACTAGCTGTAAGATTTCGGCTCTGCAACTTGCAGAACTGTGAATTCAGCCTTAAGCTCTAATACAGGCTGTGATCAGAATTAGTAAAAGATAAGTAATGTAACATATCAACTTTTTTCATTGGTTAATTGTATCATAACCATCTTTTATAAGGATGAGAATGTTCCATAAATAGGCCATACTGGAAGTTTTTGTAGAGTCTGCAGATTTCTTTAGGTATCCTGGAGGAAATACTAAATAAAAGATTTATGTATAAGTTGTACTGCAAAGAAATGAGAGACAAAGTATGAGGTCTATACTTAGAAGGAACTGAGACAGGCAGAAGGGCAGGGAGTGTTAAAACATGATAACTGAAATGTGAAGAAACGCAAGTAAAAAACAAATTGATGCATTAAGGCACTGTGTGATAAATGAGGACAAAGAGAATTATAGGCTAGAGCGAGAAATGAGTTTTCGAGATAAATAGAATGCATATATTCAGTGTAGTGTTGGTTGTGAATAGATTTCTAAACACTGATAAGTACAGTACCTGTCCTAGATCAGTGGGAATGCTGATACCAATACCTTCGCTCCTTATTTCAGCAGGATTTTTTTTTTACGATTGCCACTTCACTGCCCGGAACAATAGGAATGTAGACAATATATTTACTGCATTATATCTTGATGCTGTTTACCCCTATTTGTCTGGATGCTGATTGGTCCTGTATATCTGGCTCCTTTATAGCTAATTATTAGGGTACAGTACCTGTTTCACCTCTTCACTAATGGTTTGAAACATTTCACTTGATATAGCTTTATTACCAGTGGGAATCTGCCTATAAAGGACAAAGTATCCATTAACTTGTCTGAAACACAGCTACAATGATAGCAAAAGTGGAAGAAAAGATAACTAAAATAAATGAATAGAACAGTAAAGCTAATTACTGTTAGCTTAAAATCTCCACCAAAAACCTGCTCATTCATGTGTGACTGTAGTTAACCCCAGCACACTAGTCCCCCAGTGTTACACAGTGGGATAGAGGAAGCTGACATATGTGGATATATCTGATAGGTTCTTCACGCTGTCATCAGTAAGCAAGATAACAAAATAGCAGCTCTTTTGCCCTCTACATTGCAGAGCTGTAAGTGACAGACAGGATGGACATTCTTGAAATCTAAAGTTCATTACTTGAAGCACATTGAGAGTAGTGGTACATTCATGAGCTGAGGACTCCCTCATAACACTTGTTGCCAGTTTTCTTCCACAGTATTAGTGCAAAAGCTGCTAGGCTACGTCTACACGATAGTGATTTACTGTCAGATTTTTAAGCAGAATCGGTATTTAGAATCCTCAAAAATCCTCAAAAATCCAACTGTAAATCATTCCCATTGACCTCAATAGAAAGTCTGAGCTGTAGTCTACACAGTCGGTTTTTCTGAGGTCTAATTTAAAATCCGAAAACCGGGTCAAAATACCTAGAACATGATCTATAATCTGTTGCATTTAATTTGAAAATGGTGGATTATTATACTGGTCAATTGAATGGAATGGCAAAAATCTGAAAACCCCAGCAAAAGAACAAGACAAAAACCGGTACAAAAACCCTAAGCCGAGCGTAATATACTGGTCGGATTCTGATTAGAATATAACAAGTATTTTATCCTCTGGCGTGTGGACATAGCCTTGGTCAGCATTATTAGCCCATGATTATGCAGGACATTAAAGAGTTGTGCTCACCATGCTGTTTTACAGAGCCACAGGCAACTTCAGGCTCACGCTTCCTAGTCAGGCGGTGGGTGGGTCTTCTGCAGTGATTGGCATATCAGCTCTGCCATACCTAGCTGATCCTGTTTCGCAGACAGTTTTCAGATTTGAAAAAAAATCTGTAAAGTGACTGTCAACCTTTCGCATTGATTTTAATATAAAATCCATTTTTTACACCGCCGGTGTAACAAAATACTTAGGGCAACATGTATGAATTCTGGCGCTGATGCCAGTTCTAAATAGCTTTGAGGTAGTATAGACTGCGCCAGAATCTATAAACCTGTTCTTCTGCAGTTCATACATACAGGTGCAGTCTAGTGCCAATACAAGAACTCAGGCTCAGGCACCACCTTTAACTTGGTCTGACTGTTCTAACTGTTCTGCACCAAAGTTTTGGCATCAATGAATCATAAATGTGTCTACTTCTACTAATGTGGTGCAACACATCCCCAGAATGCCCCAAAACTTTGGTGCGCTAAAAACAGTCTTTGGCGCGGTTCCTAGGCACTTATCACGCCAAAGTTTGGAGTACGCCTGTTCATACATCCATAGAACTGGTCTACTACAGCTTTTTGAAGCCAGAATTCTGGCGCAGCGACGTTTATACATGTCTCCCTTAGAACATGTTTATTCTTCTGCCTGGTTTTTGGGCAGAACATGAACGTGTGGGTGCGAAGGGGGACAGCTTGAACCTGCAAACCACGGACAAAACCCGTCACCCTACGTGCCAAGAAAAGACAAAATACATGTCGAAAAATCCAACTGGTATTTGGTCTTTGCCATGGGAACGCACCCTTACAGTGATATGAGTGCAGAAGGTTTGCAAAATTTAGTACACAAGGCTATAGAGATCTAAATGGTTGAAGCTTGTCAGTAAGTAATGTAAATGATCTCTGTATTCCAAAATAAGGAACACAGCAAGCAGTGAGTCATCATCTGACCAAAGCTTCAGTCTGTATGAGCATATAATGGTGGCTGGTAACTAGAGAAACATGTGCAAAAGCAGAAGATAAGTGTATTTGCTGGTGTAAAGACGTGGGCAGGCTATGGTTTGGGGTGTATTGCAAATGATGGGTGGAGTAGTAGAGATGGTGGTAGTAGTCGTGTCGTGCACCAGTATTCAATAAACAGCAGACAACAACTCTTCAGGGAATTTCAGGCTTTTACTCATGGCTTTCACTTGTGGACATGACACTTTGCTTTAGCAAGATACGTAACACCTCAGCACATCTCAGACACTCTACTTCCTTGAGTGACACTTCCTGACAACCTCTCTTGTCAGAAGCAATCCAGCTGTGCAAAGGTACCTGATGCTAACCCCATCCCAGACCAATCATGCAAGAATCTGGTGCCTGGTGACTCAGGACTCTATCTAGATTCTCTCTAAGCGTCCCTTGCTCTCTTCAGCAGTCTCCCAAACTGCCAAGCTCAATCAGCGTTGTCACGCTCTCACTTGTCTCTCTCTGTCTCTGTGTCACAGATGGCTCACTCTTGGTGCCCTTGGCTTGCTGTTCTTTCTTTCTCTGTTCTTTCTGTGAGTAAGGTGTCCCCACCAGCCTGCCCTACCTATTGCCAGCAGATAGAGAGGGTTCATCTTTCTTTTTTTTGCTGCTTACAAACTATAACTATGTACACACTCAAAACACAGAACTGAGTGCAGAGCTAACAGGCTGTAGTATTTAACTGTGTAGCTTGGCTCCTTCCATGTCAGTTCTCTGATTGGCTGCTTATTTATCTGCACTGTCTCCCCAGTCTAAGCTCAGTTAACTCCTTCAAAAAATCCAAATAACTTAGCACTTTCTCTCCCTAAACTGCAGGACCAATTAACCTCTTCCTAACCCTTCAGTAGCTCAGAACTAACCAAAACTTCTGAGCACATTATGACACATACATCGGCACTAACTTATACCTATTATTTACATCACTATACAGTCATATACAGTTGGCCTCCTTTTACACTGGAAAGAAAAAAGAAAAATGTTGTTCTGGGAAAACGAGGATGAAAATACAACAATGTTGTTGCCAAAAATGCCTGCATTGGGGACAGGTAGAGGGAGGAAAATATTCAAAGGGGAGCATGTATGAACAGACCTGTTCAATATTTGAACAGGTGTACTCCAAACATTGGTTTAGTGCATTCTGGAGGCGTGTCTCAATACATTCATAGAATTAGACACATTTATGATTCTTTGACGCTAAACCTAGGCGCATAACAGTTAGAACAGCCAGACCAGGTTAAAGGTGGTCTGACTGAGCCAGACTTGTCGTATTGGCACTAGACTGCACCTGTATGTATGACCTGCAGAAGAACAGGCTCATACATTCTAGCGCATTCTACACTACCTTAAAGCTATTTAGAACTGGCCTGTCAGTGCCAATGTTCATATACGTCTCCCAAAATGATTACAAGTTTGCTAGTGTGAGAAGCAGAACAAACAATTTCTGTAAACATTACATAAAAAAAGTCGGTTATTAGGTTAGCTGTAGCTTTAGAGTGGACTTATCTCATGTATTTGGCCATACCTGGAATATGTGATATATATATCCTTAATATAGCACATATAGAATACGGTAGACCCATTTATTATACCTCTGTAAGCCTTCATTTATACCCTCAGGAATAGGAACACAGCATGCTTTGTATGCCATTTGATGGATGAATTCTCTGCTTCTAGCGAAGATAATGCTGTCGTACAGATGCCATGCACGGTGGCACATAAAGTGCTGCACGGGTCTCCACTGTGGACATATAGTTCAGCCTGCACTCCGATGTATTATGCTGTGTGAACTGCATTGCTATGCACATGAGCTGCTTTTAGGCCTTAATGTTTATCTGGATCATTTGTACGAGTCCAGTGTTGATTTACAATCCCTCATATGCAGCCAGATGGTGAAATCACTTAGGAAGACAAACTGAGCCCATATAACATGAATAAACAATATCAAGGTTGGCACGGAATTCAATAAACTGCACTACTGTAAATGATAGTCTCAAGCAACAAATATTTTTGCTACACATGCAACTCTAAACAGTTTAACAAAATGATGAACTTTTTAAATGTATATATCAATGTATTGTACTATTGAACAGTAAATGTCCCATGTTGCATGCAGAGTAATGTACTGTACACTCTGCACTATTCTACCAAACAGAAGTAGCATAAACATCCTTTTTCTTCTTAGTTTAAAATGTCTTTATTTAGGAATAGTGATACCATATAGTTCATATTTTTTAATCCTGAGCATAGCGTGCTCCCTGAGATATTCTGTAGGTAATGCAGAAAGATCCTGCTACACTTTTATCTTACAAATGTAACATCTTTGAAAAGAGTTACAACTTACTATTGGTTCCAGTAGAAAACTTTCAATGGTCGCCAACTCAACCTTGACCACCAGCATCAGTAAGTGCATTCAGGCTATGAGGTTATGATTGTTATGATCTTCACGCCGCATGCTGCATGACTTTTCCTTCCATCTCTGACCTCTTAAAACTCAGTATTCTGTTACCATCTGCCTCCCTTCCTTCTGCGCACTCAATTTCTCTCCCATTCACTGTCCATTCTTTTTTACCTTTCTAGTAACACAATGGTAAACAGCGGTGAGCGCCCCAGCTAGTCTGGTACTTTTACGATTGATGCCTTCACAATTCTATATGCAATTGATATCTTTAAAGAGGTAGGATAGTGATGGAGTTGCAAGCATTGATAATTAAGAGCCCCTATGCAAAACAAGCCTTTGGACAACTCCCAGACAAGACCAAGCTTAATTAAATACATATATGCTATATATTTTTGCATGACCTTGTATAAACATGTGTTTTAAGCTTCCTTAAAATTGTTATTCGCTTTCAGTGATCAATTGTTTGATATATTTTATAGCAATATGTTTTATTTTTCTTTAGATCCACCTATTGTTCAACATTCCTATTATTAGAAATAGCTGTTTTTGTTTTTTTAGGTGGGGCAAAATATTTGATGCACAGTTCAACCCCTCAAAGACCAAGCCTATTTTATCTTCAGTGTCTTGCATTCAGAGAGTTATGTTTTTAGCTGCATGAGGGTGTGTTTTTTTGTGGGATGGGTTACATAGTTACATAGTTTGTAATGCTCAAAAAGACACACCCAGTTCAATCTATTGTGCTATAGTACCTTAAATAAATTACAACATTACAAATAATAAATCACATGCATAAATATAATTTAAAATATGGTAATAATCTTTATTATTCAAACACACATAACATGATAGGGTTAGAAATGAATATTAAAAACACTAAACACTAAATGGCATACTATTATTTATAATTCTATTTATGCTTGTGATTTATTATTTCTAACGTTATGATTAATTGGAGGTGGTAGATTTGCATATCCAGCGTTCTTCTTGTTTGGTAGTGTAGTGTTGGTCCAGTGGTCCAGAGGAAGGCGAAAAACCCCATGTGATAGAAGCCAATTGTCCTTCCTAACTCCAATCTGGCAATCAGAATAAATCCATGGATCAGCGACCCTTCTCCAGAATCTTAGTCACTGTACCTTGTTATATCATTGCACTCCAGAAATGTATCCAGACCATTTTTGAACTCTGTTAGTGAATTCACCTTGACAAGTTCCTCTGGTAGAGAGTTCCATAGTCTAACTGCTCTTACAGTAAAGAATCCCTTTGTATGTTTATGTAAAAACCCTCTTTCCTCTAGACGTGGATGATGTCTCCTTGTTCTTGATCCAGTCTTAGATATAAATAGATCATGGGAGAGATTTCTATATTGACCTTTTATGTATTTAAACATATTTATTATGTCCCTCCGAAGCTGTCTTCCTCTAAACTAAATAACCCTAATCTTGCTAATCTTTCTGGGTATTGCAGTCCACCCAGTCCTTTTATTATTTTCATAGCCCACCTTTGAACCTGTTCAAGCTCTACAATGTCTTTATTGTTCACTGGTGCCCAAAACGATACACCATATTCAATGTGTGGTCTGACCAGGGATTTGTATAAAGGGAGAATGATGTTCTCATTGGGTGCACCTATGCCCCTTTTATTATACTCAGTGATCTTACTTGCTTTGGCAGCAGCTGCCTGACACTGACTGCTACAATTAAGTTTCCTATCCACTAAGATTCCCAAGTCCAGAGTTTTTCTATTTAATAAGTAATCATGGATTGCATTTGTCCGTGTTCAACCTCATCTGCCACCTCTCTGTCCAACATATCCAGATCGATTTGTAGTAGCATGTTATCCACTGTCCATTATGTTAATTACTTTGCACAGCTTAGTTTCATCTGCAAAGATTGATATTCTACAGTGCAATCCTTCTGTAAGGTCATTAATAAACATATTAAAGAGAAAAAAGCCCATTACTGACTCTTGTGATACCCCACTAATAACAGGAATCCAGTCTGAGTATGTACCATTAATCAACACATTTCTATCATTGAGCCAGTTACTTACCCAATTGCAAACAATTTCCCTCGGTCCAATCATTCTCATTTTACTTACCAAACTTTTATGTGGCACCGTATCAAATGCTTTAGAATAAGTTAGATATATGAAATCTAGTGCCTCAACCCGATCCAGTCTAGAACTAACCAACTCATAGAAGCTGAGGAGATTACTTTGACAGGATCAAGCCTTCATAAACCCATGCTGGAACGGCGTTATACATGTATTTTCAGTGAGATACTCCAGGATAGCATCTTTTAGAAAACCTTCAAACAATTTACCTACAACAGAGGTTAAACTTGTTGGCCTATAGTTTCCAGGATCACTTCTTGTCCCCTTTTTGAATATTGGCATGACATTTGCTATGTGGAAATCCTTTGGAACATACCCCCTTACTATGCAATCCATAAATGTTAAAAATAGGGACATGTCTATTACATTACTTAATTTCCTTAGGATACGGAGATGTATACCATCTGGACCTGGTGACTTATCTCTTTTAATCTATTTAAGGCAGAGCTGCACATCTTCTTGGGTTAGAAAGGAAACATTTAGGGTAGAGTTTTGTCATGAGCAGGCTCTGTTCGTTGGTCACCAGGTCAGGATCCTATGTCCAAAATGTGACACATGACCCGATATGTGACGTATAACTGACATTCCGAACCCCCCTAGGAGTATGTGAGGTCGGCTGGATACTGTTTCGCAGACACCCCCTGTCCATGCCGACACAGGGAGGCATGTGGAGTGAGAGATGAGTGCCTACGTGACGTTCAGCATGGCACAACACTCGCTCACAACCCTGACCGGTTAAGAGACCCCTTTTGACTATCACCAGTGAAACAGAGCTCTTCCAGCCTGGTAAACTGCTACCAGTTCATTGCTGCCTCATTTGATATAATCTGGGCCTGTTAATGAGATTATATCGGACCAGAAATCCGCCCCAGTAGTTTATAATGTAAAACTGAGAACATGGACGTGGGCGTTCGTGAATCAAGATAAAAGCAGCTTAAAGGCACACTAGACAAGATAATACATACAGTAAATACAGATATATAAAAGTTGGAAATGCAACTACAGGTGTGGGTTACAGACAGAATAATGAAGATAAGTCAGTTACCTGGTGTTTAGGCCTTAGCGTATGGCAGCCACATGGGGGGATGTGTGACATAAGCACGTTCCTGGTTCCTTCTGATATGCTTCACGGCATAACCCCCCTCAAAAGACAATGTGGGCTCTGGGGAGGCCTCCACTTTTAACACTAGTTGTTCACACCCCATCATACCTTTTCACACCCTTTGGGATGGCTCAATGCCTCTAAATCCGCTTTGGGCTGAGTGCTTGGATCTATAACAAAAAATGGGTCCTAATTTCTCTCAGGGAGGTCACAGAAAGGAGGCAATGGTATCATCGGACCCGTAAGGGCCCCAGCTGCCTTCTTATATCAAATTCAGCTTTGCTGGCAGGTTCCTAGTAGCCATTCTCTGTATCTCCTAACACCTTGGTCCCAGAAGGGAGTGAGACCCATGTGGGCATTTGTCTCGCTGCCAGGTTCTCACATATGGAATCAGTATAAGTGTATGACATATGGTATTCCCATAATTACATATGTAACTTCGCTTCCGTGGTTTCTACCTATCTTCCTAACGTGTGAATGAAATAATAAAAGGCTTTGAAACTTGAATCACTGCTAAAATGTGCTTTCTATGCACCAAATGGCTTGCTAGATTTGGAGTGATGAGTAATTATTGATTTCCTTTGAGAAAAGATTCTGAGTGAGGCCTGGTATGTTCATCACAAGTTTACCTAATCCTTCTGTACTTCAACAGGAATGTAATCTTCCTCTCTAAATATGGTGGAGAAAATTTTATTAGTAGATTTGCTTTATCCTCATTACCCACTACAATACCTCCCTCACTACTTTTCAAAGGGCCAATATTTTCAGTTTTTTTATGTATCCAAAATAATGGTGTTATATTGAATACACACATCGGAGTGATCAAAGTTTATTAACTATTTAAAGGGTTAAAAATGTTATTTCACTCAAATATCCACCACATTCAGCCTTTCTAAGGGTTGAGTGTTTGATTCATTAGAAGGGAGCTAGGACTCCAGCACTATCTATTGAAGTGGCATTCCTTAAAGTCACACCCAACCCACCAAAAAGCTGTGACACCTGATTAGAATTTTGAAACTAAGCAAATTAACCATTGTTTGTTTCTCTTTTTGCAGAGCAAAGTTCTGGCTGGCTGGCTGGCTGGGTGAAAGGTTTTAGATGTAGCACTCTTCCCTTGAGCCTATTTCAGTATATTTACATTTTTGTGGAGCATTTATAGCTTCTAAGTCTTCTCACACCTTTATGGTGACTCTCTCCAATGAGTTATGTCTAAAACCTCTTACTTAGCCAGCCAAAGAGGAGCAAACAAAACCCCAAAAACAGCTGTCAGGTGGTTTACTGACTTGGTTTTAAAACTTCAAGTCACAATTCAAGACTTTTTGGTGGGTCAGATGTGAATTGTGTTCATGTTTCTTGAAATAGGTAGCAATAGTGTCTGATCTTTCTTTCCTTGAGCTTATTTGAATGTATTTAATTTATGTGCCTCTCTCTACTGAGGTATTATTTTTCAACTATCCATAAAAAGGCAAAACAAAGTCCCTGGGTAACTGTAGCTAATGTTGCCACACATTCCTGGACCCCAAATGCCAGTACTATCATTTTTAAAAATCACTCTCCCCACCCTAACTGCACAGATAAATAACAATGATCATGAGATAAAGATCTAGCTATTGTTTTGCTTATTCTGGATTTGCTGCGACTATATCATTCAGCAGAGATTTCCATTACTGCTCTTCAATACGCCCGGCATCCCGCACTATGGGTAATTCACAGCTCTTACAGAGAGCTATGAATTACTTCCATCACCCCCGGCGTACAATGCCCTTGGAAGTACACGCTGAACAGCACGTACTTCTAAAACACAAGGTGTACTGATGCACCTACAGTAAGTGCTGCAGTATGCTGCCTGAACATACCCTAACTGCAAAAAACTCTTCCCATATTGAAGAGTAAAAGGGTTTAATCACATTTAAAGGATTCTGGGTCCATTGCACAATTCTTGGAATGAATAATTCATGTCCCAATTCTTTGTAATGTCCTTGTAGGTATTTATACATATTGATTCTCCATTGATTCTCAAAGCTTAAATCACTGTGGTTCACCGCAAAACATGAATCAGTTTAATCAGTTGAATTGTCTATAGTGATAGTAGTTATGGAAGGTTTAGTAGTATCCTCTATTATTCTAATTTGTTATTTAATAGGGTTTTCTCTTGGTGGAACATATTGTTTTTTCTTGCAATTAATTATTTTCACTTTTTATCTCTTTTCATGTTTGGCTCAAACATCTATATGATGCTTCTCTTCTTAGACTTGAGAGTAAGAGCAGTCTTTCATGAAGTGATGGAGCAGTAAATATAGTAGACGTTCCATCAAAACATTTTACACCATGGTATGTACCGTACTTAATTTTTCTTACTTGCAGTAACTTCCAAAAGCAGCTCACATTTGTCCCTTAATATGACCACTAATGTATAAATAAACCACTTGGCTGTGCTTTTAGCATCCAAAATGGCTTAAACTTTTCACAACCTGTTTGTGTGCTACTAGGTCATTCTGCACAATGTACTTTGCTAATTCAGTTGAAGTGGTGTGACAATGACAAGCAAGCAGACAAGGGTAAGGAAAAATAAAGACACATTCATCAGCTGTTAAACCTTGTGCAACATCTTTAGTGACAAGTATACAGCCCTGACTACAATATTCTTTGAATGGGTTAAATACATGGTTAATGAAAATGAGAGTTATTGATATGCTTGTAAAGACTATGGAAAATGTCTACACTGTGTTCATATTGGGATATATACAGAATCTGATATACTACGGCTAAAAGAGGACATAATGAAAAAGACAGAGGGGATGGATTACCACAGGCTGCAAAGGGAGGGTAGTCATTGATGGGGTGACTTGAAAGCAGGCAGAAGGACACAGGCCCCTGAGCATTGACCTGTACAGTGTGACATTCAGGCAGAGATAAAAACAAATCAGTGAGGTGTCAGCATGTTCTTTAGGAGGAGGGAGTGAGAACACTGCCGGGGAGGAAAGGAATAGAGGAGGGGACCAATGCTCTATTCACTAGACTGAATTTTTATTTGATATTTGCTTTGCCTTATCTTATCTAGACAAGGCTGCAGCATGTCCTTTCCAGGTAGGTTATGTGCAGGAATATCTTTAATTGCCAACATTTAGGTAGGATTGTCCCAACAATAAAACAGCTGTACTAGACAAGGGTCCCTTGTGCATGTTTAGCTGCTAAATACTAAGATTAAGGTCACACATCATGACCTGGCCGGCAGCTCCCTTTCCTTCTCCAGTACAGATCCTATTAGATGTGAAGACTTTTAGAAAGCTTGGGATGAAATGTGGCCTGGGTGCCTTAAAAAATGTACTATGTATGTTTCAAATAGAGATTCAAGTTAACATGAGTTAATCATTAAACTTTGTCACAAAGTAACTTTTAGGCTTTTTTAAAAAAATACTGCATTTTTACACCATGTATATATGTCTGAATACTTGCAAAAAAGGTATTTAGACATACTCGTGTGCACAAAATTGTTGGTACACATCCGTTAAAGAAAGAATGGCCCACAATGGGCACTGAAGTAACTTGAAACTGACAAAAGCAATACTAAAATAAAATGTATTGCAAATTAATGAAAATTGTGGTTCAGGCCAAAAAAAAGTAAAAAAAAAAACTAATGAAACTGGCCTGGACAGCAATGATGAAATCCTTAACTTAATATTTTGTTTACCTGTTCCAGCAGTAATGCGCCTGAAATTGCTATAACAAAGCTATAAATCTATAGCTTTATATGGTTCTAGTGCGCCCCGCCTCCTGCACGGCCCCAAAATCAGGTGCATTACAAAGTGCCGCGGGCGCTCTGTAATGCACCTGATACTGGCGTACGGGAGATTTAAAACTATTGCGAATGGGGCTGCACTAGATGTCGGGCTGAAAAGACACCAGACTTTTGGTGCAGCCCCGTTCATACATGTCGCCCAATGTTCTTTTCTTTATATTCTTCTTTTTTGCAACTGTGAATATATAGCTAATGAATCTTGCCAAAAAGCTGTAGCTTGTTTCATCTCTCCAAATTACAAACTCCCAGAAGCTTGTCAATATGCATTTTGGTGAATTCCAGTCTAATAGTGGTTTCCTTCTCAGTCGTCATGCATTAAGTCCACGCTGCCATAGACTCTGCAGTATGATGCTATCTGACACTGATGTACTTTGACCTTGGAGATGACCTCTAATCTCTGAAGAAGTTGTTCTGGGTCTTTGACTATTTGTCAATTTGTCATCAGCTTTTCTTTTGCGCCATGTACAGGGAGGATGGCTACAGTCCCATAGACCTTAAACTCCAGAAAAAAATGTGCAAGTATAGTAACAGGAACTTCAAGCTGCTTGGATCTGGTTGTATAGCTATTACTTTTACCATGTTTGTCCATAATTTTCTATTTCATGTCTTTAAACAACTCTCTTCTTAGCTTTCTTGGGTTCAGAGTGGTACACACCATAAAACCAAACAGCACAGTGACTACTTATCACCCTTTATATAGACAGACTGGCTTGTTATAAGTTAAAAGACACCTGTGATGTGTCCCTTTGGTCACAATTTTGCCGGTATTCAGATGTATATGCATGGAGGTAAATTCTATAAGGAATTTCTGATTTGAATGTTATTTTAAATTGCCAAAAATATTATAAGTGGTGTAGCCTATTCTACTTTCATAGCATGCTGCAAAATAACACAGAGCTATAGTGTAGATTATCTTGCCTTAAAGGAGTTGTCTCACGACTGGATTTCATCCTACCTTGGTGCTGTCCTAAGAGCTGTAGTTTTGAAATCATGGGCGGGAGCACTGGCTTCCTGGAGTCCTCTCCCCCCTCCCTTCATCTAGGTGACGTCATGCTGCTGCGCTCGCTCCCGATGCTAACAGCATTGGAAGGGAGAACATCTCAGATCACAGAGTTCTCTTTCCCCTGCTGCTGACCATTCAATAGCATCCACCGTGTACACAGCACATATTTCTCTCCCCATACATCCATACATGACCCGGGCCAGGGGTTCCCAGCACAGAGAATTGAGCAGGGGGGAAGCTATTCAAATAATCTCTGATGGGTTGTATTTGCATGGAGTTCTCTCAGTGCTACATCTGTCTGTGTCTGCTTAATTACTAGTCACTGACTGTTGACTATTTCCTGCCTGAATCATTCACTTCAGCAGTGAAGCTGGTTAGGTAAACAGCAGAGTGAATGCTAATTAGGCACTCAGAGCTGAATGAGACTGGCAGGAAATAGTTAACAGCAGTGAATAATAATTAGGCTGAGACACAGATAAGGCAGCAGGGGAGATGACAGGGGCTGCTAGTATGCCTGCTCTAAATCACTGCCCTGTGCCTCAGGCAGAGCGAGGACAGAGAGAGAAAGGACAGGAGATAGTTAAACTTGTGTGCTCGCTCCCGACGCGACCTGTTGTGATAAGATGCCGGAGATACAGCCTATCAGGGAGAACAAGCAGGTCGGTGACTATAGAGACCTCAGCAGCCTCTGAAGCCACTAAAAACAAGTTATCTAGAAATCAGTAGGAGATTTGTTATTGACATATATTGCAAACGTGCTTGTTTTTTGAAGATCTTTAATTTGAATGACAATCTTTGTAGTGAGACAACCCCTTTAAGAGTTTCTCCGTAATTTTATACTGACAACCTGACTTTGGGGTTATAGGTTATACTTGATGAAAAACAGGATTAGGTTCCCTAGCAATAGCATGCCAATTGTTGTTCACAGTATTGATAACCCAGAACTGGAGACAGTCTTCACAAACACAACATTTTCTCTTTTGCAAAACTCCCAGTTAACAAAAACTATCTAGATATAGATTAGGAATAGATATATACACACAATCTAGAAAGCCACCCAAACTAGTATCCATGTTTCCATAACATCCCTGTCAGCAGCACAATCATGGGAAATTTTCTTAACTGGCGACTGATAGGACAGATTAAACTTTTAATAAGTTGAATACACTATGTAATGAGCCCCCAGACTATACCTCTTATAACACTATACCTGTGTTTTTTCTGTCCTGCAGGAAGTATGAGATTTGACATTTAGACTGCCCCCTTAAGATAAGTGTCTTTCTATTTATACATGCAGAGATTTACCTTTATGTTATGGTGGAGGATGAGACTTCCTCCCCTAATAACCTGCCTCACACTGTGTTCATTGTGACCGATGCCAGTAATTTAGCTCCATATAGTCTTTTCCTTGGCATCTGGTTTGTTTATTCTGATTCGCATCTCTGCATATTAGGTTTCTGCTCCAAAAAATTAGAGTTTTTCATTTAAACAAAGTTTTGCTCCTTTTTGTCTCTCTTGTTACCCTATACTTTTAATTATAAAACTCATACTCTCAGCTCATTTGGTTTCAGTCTGCTACAATTGCTGAGGCATACTGTTTAGTTCTGCAGTACCTTGGGAGACATGTATGTATGGGGCTGCGCCAGTATTCTGGTGTCCTTACAGCCCTGCTCTTTTGATGTATGAGCAGGCGGACTTCAAAATTAGGCGCATTATGATGTGGGGACGTTCTGGAGGTGTGTTGCACTACAACCGTATGATTCTACACATTTGTGACTGTAGGACGGCAAAACTAGGCGCATTGATGCTGGAACAGGCAGACCAAGTTAAAAGTGGTTTACCTGAGCCTGAGTTGTCATTTTGGAACTAGAAAATCCATGACCCGCTAAATCCATGACCCGCAGTAGAACAGGTTCATAAATTCAGGCACATTCTACACTGCTTTAAAGCTATTTAGGAATGGCCTCTATGCGCCTAGATCATACATGTCGCCCTTTGTGTTAATTTATTATGTCTTGTGTATATATCGTACATATACAGTTACTATTGTATATATCTGTGCTTCAGATTGCATTGTGACTCCAGCTGCAGATAGACTTTTTCTAAAGTATGACATCCAGCCAATAATATGCACAAAGTTCCAAATGGTAATTGCTATGCATTGTGCTCAGCCTAGTATCAGACTATTAATTGAAGGATATAAACAATTGTTGCCGCATTGAACTTTTTAGGCCTCTGCTAGCACCCTTCTTCCAGACAGGTCCCACAAAATGGATGTGGGTAAGATTTGTACAAGCATCAAATACATATTAGAAGTCCTAACTAAACAAGAGTTCCTAATCAAGCTATATTGCCAACTCTTTGGATGAAGATAAGGGAGTAGACTTAATTCCTTCAACATACACATGATGCTTAAGCTAATTCACGCAATTCAGTCAGCAGGTATGGAAACCCTGGGGAGCAGTATAGACTTCACCTCTAAAGGGCAAAAGGCTTTCTAAATGGAAGTCTCCCTCACGGCTGTTTTTGTCCATAAACAGGCACGTGATAAAACTTCCATCTTGTATAAACAGTTCAGATGGATTTTTTCTTGTAGCAGGAGAGAAAGAATGTCTATGACTCAAATGCTCCAAGGAAGTTGGAAATCGCCAAGTTTGTCCAAAAAGGCTGTACTACTTCAGTGGATTACAGCAAGATAAATGGTTCCCAGCAACACACATCATCCAGTGTCATAAACTTAAATCGTAAAATCACTAGAGATGGGCGAATTGATTCTAACGAAGTGGAATTCGTTTAGAATTTCAGGAAAACTTCGGTTCTGAACGAAGTCGAAGTTTGGGGTACTTTGGGTGAACGAAGTGTGCTTTTGATTGATAAAATGGCGCGAGCACATGGCTTACATGGGGCAAAGCACTCGGGGGAAGAAGGGCATAGCCTGCATGAAGTGCAGAGATAACCCAATCAGAGACCGGGGGATTCTGTACGTCACCGCACTATAAAAGGGCCGGGGCCCACGTTCGGCAGTTCACACTCCTCTCCGTACTGATCAGGGAAGGTGCTCCCGCGGTGTTGTGATAGCGATAGCTTTTACGAAGAACTTTTTTATACAGCGTTTTTGGGGGGTTCACAGCTTGTTCCAGGGGACTGCTTCTTTCTTTTTTCTGTTTTTTTGGGTATTGGATCTAAAGCCCCTGGCGTCCACTGCAGCTGCATAAACTTTTTTAAAAGTATCTGCTCACACCATTGAATACCCAAAGGGGGGATCTAAGCCATTTCCTGTTGTTTCTTTTAAAAGAAACAGCGTTTTTACAATAAAAATACCACTTTTTTTTTGGGGCTGCTAAATTTCTTTTGCGCAATTTACCCCGGGGGTTAATTTGTTTTTTTTTCTGCTGTGGTGACCCAAAAACCTTTTTTTGTCACCACCAAAAATTACAATTTTCCTGTAGCCTAATTCACAAGCGAAGGTTATTTCAATTTTTTCTATTGTTGTTTATCGTATAAAACATGCCATTGTAAAAAGCTAAAAAAGCTGTTGTTGGGGTTTCTAAATTGATTGGAGCAATTTACATCCAGGGGTTAATGCAGTTTACTCTAAAAAAAAACTTTGTTTTTCACCCCACAGAAGCTTTTCTTTTGCAAAAATTCATATCCAAAGGTTAATTAACCCTGTTGGCTTTATATTCATAAAATACACAGATTTTTTAAAAAGGCACATGCAATCAATTTTTCCTGCCCATTTTTTGGGGGGCGCAATTTTTACCCAAGGGTTACCAAGCTTGTTACTGGGATAATTTTGGGAGTAAATATAGGGTGTGTATTTAATATACAATATCTTCATCAAACAGTTCTGTACATTTTGAACAAACAGTAGCAGTCGAGAGGTGGCAGGCCTTCCCCTGGGGTTGGCAGGGCACAAAAACCGGGCCCCCCAGGCGCAGCACGAAAGGGGGACGTCACGCAGGGGCCCACTCGGTGGGGGCCACAACGCCGCTGTCATTTAGCGGCCGTTTTTTTGTTAAGCAAACCCAATGGTTCTTGATTGGTTGACGGCATCCACTTCCCCCCAATGACATCTGAAAACCCCCACCCAAAGAGTCGGTGGGAACGTCAGACACAACCCTTAGTTGGCATGGCCGGGAGCGGGCAGCGCCCTCACCTGTCCTAAAACCCGCCTCTGTCCCACCTTTCCCCTGAGCCAGAGATCATATGTGGTCGGGGGCTCAGGCCATTTTTAGCGAGGAGAACAATTGAGGAGGGCAGTCAGCCTATTGGAGCGAAGAAAGGGGGGCCAATATCCCTTTCTTGCAGTGGGCGGAAAAGTATGATTTTGAGGTGGCATGGGGGGAGTTGGAGGGGGGGGGCCTCTACATACCAAGCCGGGATGAGGACAGCAGGAACGATGAAACAAAATAGTTTGATGTAGCCGACGAAATTGGGAGCCGGGTGGGGGAAAGGGGTTTCATCATCGTCAGGAGAAGAGGGCGTGGGTTGCGCTCGGGCAGGGGTGCACCCAGCAAGGGGTTTTGTGGGGGCCGTGCGTAGCAGGATAGCAGCAGTGTAGGTGGGAGCCAAGCGGCCAGGGGGTAAAAAACCCGCTTGCAGGTCCAAAAAAAAGTAGCGGCACGGGGCTAAGGAGGCAGCGGCGCAGTATTTACCAGTGCGGAGCGTTGGCGGTAAAATCCGATACTCGGCGGTGTGGAGTTCTTTGCTAAGACACCGGAGGAGCCCAAAATGGGGGTTTGTAGTCTGTAGGGGAAAAAATGAAGCGGGCCAGGGAGCTAACGTTTGCACCCGGCCTGCGTCAACAATGAGCGTCACCATCCCGGGGCCGGGGAAACGTGGCCAGGTGGTTGGGGCCATCCGCGCCGCGCAAAAAGCAGCAGCAGGGGCCCCGTGGGCAGCATGCATTTCAGCCGTCAAGGGTCCATACCTCTGCAAAAGGGGGGTTTTTCTTTGACATCATCTCCCCCCCCCGGGCCGATGCTCCTGCTCCTCGTACTCTGGCGCCAGCAGTCGTTTAGCGAGGCGATTGCAAAAAGACAACGTATGCGCCAAACCATCCAAGGTGCAGCCTGACCGTGCTCCCCCTCCAAGTTTTGGTATGCAGTCCCTCCCTTTCCCAAATGTGGACTCTCAAAAGTTCAGAGAAAAAAGGCTTGTGCCCAGGGATGGAGATTCCAACCTTTAATTTTTTTCCAAAAAAGCAATACCAGCATTTTAAATATGTAAACAAAGGTGGGCCCGTCCTTGAGCTTTTCGGTTTGTTTCCAATGCACGGCAGCCGGAGTCTGGGGCTGTAAAACGGTCGGGCCTACGTCCTTTTCGGGCCCCTGGTGAATGTGCTTTCCCGGGCCCCGGCAACCAAAACTTGGCGGAGAAGCCGCTTTCTCCTCCAGTTGTCATTTTGGGTTTTAAAAAAGGTTCCTGAAAATCTTCCCCCCGTTTCAGAAGTTCTGAAAAGGCCAGGAAATTTTGCACTTCATCCTTCCCACAAAGCCCGGAACACCCTCCTCGAGTTTCGGGCAAACGGCCTCCCCCAACACCTCGATTCGATGTTTCGACCTGTTGGAATTCCCGCCTGCACATGTTGGACCGACTGTATGAACGAGAAAGGCCATTTAAAGATTTTTTTTTTATGATCCAGGCGGACAGAATATCCCTCTGTAACTTTGATGTAGACGGGCCGTCAGCGGACCCTACCGTTTGTTGAGGCCATTCGAGGGGGGCCCCGTTTTTTGTCAGCGCCGGGGTAGGGATTTAATAAGTATTTCCCCTGGCTTCATGTCCGGGGGAAGATGCTGGAAAAATCTGTTGGGGAGGGGGATGGGATTGGGACCTAATCTCGTGGGCCACCATGATTTTTTCCGGTGGGGATGAAAGGAGGAGGAGGGAGGACTTGGAGCAGAACATTGTTTTTTTTTTTTTTTTGGGGAATATGGTTTTTTTACCCCCCCCCCCCGGGGGGGACAAGAGAGGAGGAGCGGGGCAGTGGGGAGGTAGAGGAGATGAGGAAGAGGAGATACCCCAAGCACCCTTGGCAGTATACATGGAGTGGGGGACGGGGGCCCCCCGGAGTCACTTGTCGAAAGGCCCCGCAGTGATTTGCCTGGGGAGTGCAGCCGAATAGTCAGCCCGGCAAGGGAATGACTTTGGTCTCCACCCATTGGACCTCACTCCGGTCCAAAATTGGAGCCTTTTTCCAGCTATTGAGAGGGGGGGAAAAACTCAATACTATAGGGAAATCCCCGTAGTCAGTTGGCCCCTGCCCCATGTGCGGATCGTCCCCGTCTGAAGGTCTGAGGGGGGTTCTTCAGCGTCCTTAACTCCGCAGCTGCTGGGGGGAAAGGTGGGGGGGTCGGAGCAGTACCGCTCCATCGAGGGAACCCAAATCTGGAGTCACTGAGAGCCTTCCTTTACCCGCATGTGGGAGGGGGGTCGCCAGCGCACGCAGCGGGGGAGCAGACCCCGAAAACCAAAAAGGTGGTGGCTACTTTGGGCACACCTGCCACCCAGTTAGAAGATCCCCCTAGACTCTGGGGAGCCAAACGGGGTGTGGCCCGCAACTTGCCCAGGTTTGCAGTGGAGAAACGCCTCCCCGGCCCGTAGTGTGGATCAGAGGGGTTGTTGCGGCGGGGGCCATCGTTTCCCCAAGGGGAAAACCCCCCCTTTTCCAGGGAAAAAGTGGAACGACTGACCTTTTCAAATGAATCAGGGTGGGTCGGCCCGAATTTCCACACCCCAATGCCTTAGGGGTCAGACTACATCAGCCATGAGCTACCCAAAATGGAGAAAAAAGAGTCTGGGGTTTAAACACCTGCCCAGCCATATTTTTGATGCCCCCCCTGCCCGATGCCACCCAAACTGTGACATTTCTCCCCTGCCACCAACCCTTACCAGGGACTGGATTGCCCCCCCACCCCCAACTCTGTCATTGGCCATGTCTGCCCCATGCTGCGTTGTTGCTGGTGC
>JAODAL010016478.1:0-80557 GCA_025379985.1 Phyllomedusa bahiana
CCCCCCCCCAACCCCTGGTTTTTTCCTGTTAAAACCGGAAGGGTTTGCCGGTTGCGGGGGGTGTTGTTGGGAACCCTTTTCCCGGGAAAAAAAGGCCCTCAAAAGCCGCCATGCGCCATACAGTTACAAACTGTCAGTCTTATTTGGGGGCCACACTTTTCCCCCCCCAACCCTTTTAAAAAGGCCCCGGTTTTTCCCTTTTCAACCTTTCCCCCGGGTCAAAAACAAATTACACAGTGGACCCATCTACCCATTCCGTGAATCTTCATTTCGGGGCACACCACATTTTCCTTGGGGACCTTTCCATCCCGTTTTTGTCACCGACTTGTAGCTCTGGGTCAAAAATTTACCCCATAAGAGCCAGATTCCCCCTTTTCACAATGACTTGATCCTCATTTCCCAACTCCTGCCCTGTGATGCAGTTAATTACTAAAGGACCCAAACCATCATGCCCTGTAATAAAGATGTCACCACATTCTGTATGCAAGCTGGATTGAAAAAGGTTTCCATGACAACCCTAGGGAAGCTGGTCTGTATATTCCCAGGTACTTCAATAAGTCTGGGACTCCTTCATCCTCCCCTGCATTCACTGGGTTTTAAGAAAACCTTTCCTCTGCTGTGTCTACAACTCATTTAACACATCACCCGGTGAGATATTCCCTCAACTTCTTAAACCATCACCCGGTGACCTTTAGCGCCTTTGGACTTTTCCTGTGTCTGGCCCCCACAAATGCCCCCCAACCCCCCCAAGAGTAATACAAAACCCCTGTCCCGCCCTGGACTTCTCTTTTATTTGGGGTATCGTTTTTGCTAGAAAACAACATTGAGAGGTGTTACCCCTAAAAAAGTTTACAGTGAACATGCTCAGAACATCACCCCCCATCCCTATGTCGGGATTTGTGCAGACGGGAGCAGAGCACATCTCTTGAACGGTTCAGAAAATTACTGCAGTAACATATGGAGACATTTCCCCCACACCTGTAGTATCTCCAAGGGAGAATTCCAGTTACCTCAATTACCTCTGGGGCCTGCTGACACTACTACACATAGGAAAACCTTGCCATTTACCTCCGTTTCCTCACTGGGGATTTCCTTTCCAACTGAGGGGAAACCACTGACCTTCCCCACTAGGCTTGAGCCGCATCCCCCCCTTTGGGGTTAGGGCTCATTTCCCCCCACTACGTCAATGCAGTCTCTGCCCACTGCAGTAAAAGTACTAAAAATACAGCCCCATTGGAGCAAGTTACCTTAGCTCACTCAAGTCTCCCCCAATTTTTCCCCTTCAATCCTGCGGGGTCAAAAATAAAAAAAATTTTATAACAGATAGCTTCCCCTGAAATGCATGACCAGGACTGCACACAAAAATTGTCTTGGACATTTTTTTCGATCCTCCATCTGAGAAATCACCATCATTAAAGTAGCACTGAACATTCCCCGTGTCATCCCCCCTGAAATAGAGACTCTTCACGATTTTGGTTTCTCTGGTCAAAAACCGCCATTCAACCCCCTGTCCCCTCCAGGGCCCCCAACAGATTTTTTTGGGCCCCCTACAGCTAAAGCCCCTGGGCCCCCCCCTGTAACCCCCCCCGGAACCCTTTTTCGCCCCCCCCAGCCCCCAAAATTTGCCCCCCCCCAGAAAAAAAAATGGCTCTCGGAAAAAACGCGCCCTTTTTCCAAAAATTTCAGTATGCAAAAAAAAAAATGTTTGTGTGTATTGCCAAGTGGTAAAAATTTCTGTCTGTCTCACATCTGTAAATCTACATATCGAGCAAAGGGTAAGTAGCTCCTCCTTACCCCCCTCCAATTTGCCCCATACAATACCCCTCCCCACTACATATCCCCCTCCACCACATACAATCCCCCTCCCCCACATAAAAACCCCCCTCTTCCCCCCTACAATACCCCCTCCACCGACATACATATCCCCCCCCACGACATACAATTCCCCTCCACCCAATAAAATATCCCCCTCCAAAGTCCACATACAATTCCCCTCCCACACGTAAAATATCCCCTCCCCCCCTTTACAATATCCCTAAACCCAAAATTCAATATCCCCCTCCCCCAATACAATATCCCCCTCCCCCCAAAAAAAAATATCCCCTCCACCCACTACAATACCCCCTAAACCGCATACAATATCCCCTCCCAATTTAAATTTCCCCCCTCCACCCACATAAAATTTTCCCCCTCCACCGAATACATTTCCCCCCACCCATCAATATCCCCCCCACGACATCAATATCCCCTCCACGTTTCCCTTGGTACGCACTCCCCACCTTCTAAAATAATCCCACAAAAAAGTACAATTAAAATCCTTCACAGGGTCAGGAGTTCCTCACTACTCCCTCACAATCAGGGAACGTGTGCGCTCCCCTTATACCCGCCCCGATATAAAACCTTGAACATACTTTGGAGCCATAGTGATTGTACCGTGGGTCCCATAAATTTTAAGTGAATACAGCACGATCTTTTAAAGTAAAAAACCTGAATCTGAGACCCGGAGGTCTATTGATGAGTCGTTTCTTCTCTTGAGCGTTCTTTTTCCCCTTTCCCCTTCGCACCGTTCCCACACCGTCAGGTAAATTGTCCCCGGCAAAAAATTAACCAAATATCTTAAAATCCTCATTTTTCCAGATTCTTTATTTTTCCCCCAAACCTCTTACAAACCTCCCAGGGGGGAGGGGGGGTACAGGCCATAATTTAGGGGCCCTAATATCCTAAGGGGTTGGAGGGTGGGGGAGAAATTCCCCCTGGAGATAAATCAATATGGGTGCTCCCTCTAAATTATATTCCGGGTTTGGTAGACAAGCCCCTAGGTAGGTTGGGAAAAAAGTGAAGGCCCGGGTAATTAGACGGCCCTATTGGTAGGGGTAGACTCCAGTGGATAAGTTGTGGGCGGCCCCAGGTAGGTGGGGGTACCTAGCCATAGGTAACTTGCCCCCAGGTAGATAAGCAGGCCCCTTTTGGGTATAAAGGGGTTGGAGCCTCCTTTAGCTGTGTGCAAAGGTAGAGTCCCCTGTTTGTAGCTAGTTAGGGGCCCCCTTTTGTTTTTAGGTACAAAGGGCCCCCCTTTTTGTTTAGGTAGAGTCAGGGTCCCCTTTTGGGTAGGCAAAGGTAAAGGGGGCCCCTTTTAAAAAAAGCCGGTCAGGGGCCCCCTTTTAGGATAGCCAGGTCGGGCCCCCTTTTAGGATAGCCGCGTCGGGCCCCCCTTTTAGGTAGCCGGTCGGGCCCCCTTTTAGGTAGCCAGCGTCAGGGCCCCCCTTTTTGGTGCCAGCGTAGGGGCCCCCCTTTTTGGTTTGCCGAGTCGGGCCCCCCTTTTTGGATAGCCAGAGTTGGGCCCCTTTTAGGATAGCCGAGTCAGGGCCCCCTTTTAGGATAGCCCGAGTCAGGGGCCCCCCTTTTTGGTAGCCCCGGGCGGGCCCCTTTTAGGATAGCCCGAGTCAGGGCCCCCTTTTAGGTAGCCAGAGTCAGGGGCCCCCTTTTTTGGATAGCCGAGTCGGGCCCCCTTTTAGGATAGCCAGAGTCAGGGCCCCCTTTTTTAGCCGAGTCGGGCCCCCTTTAGGATAGCCAGAGTTTGGGCCCCCTTTTAGGAAGCCCGAGTCAGGGCCCCCCTTTTTGGTAGCCCGGTCAGGGGCCCCCTTTTTTTGGATAGCCGAGTCAGGGCCCCCTTTTGGTAGCCAGGTCAGGGCCCCCTTTTTGTAGCCAGAGTCAGGGCCCCCTTTTAGGATAGCCGGTCAGGGCCCCCTTTTTGGATAGCCCAAATCGGGGGCCCCTTTTAGGTTTTGCCGAGTCAGGGGCCCCCCTTTTTGGTAGCCGAGTCAGGCCCCCCTTTTTGAATAGCCGAGTCAGGGCCCCCTTTTAAATGCCAGATCAGGGCCCTTTTAGAAAAGCCCGAGTCGGGCCCCCTTTTAGAATGCCAGGCAGGGCCCCCCTTTTAGAATAGCCAGAGTCAGGGCCCCTTTTAGAAAAAGCCAGGTGGGCCCCTTTTTGAATAGCCGAGTCAGGGCCCCCCCTTTTTTGAATAGCAGAGTCAGGGCCTGCTTTCTGAGAAAAAAAAAAAAAAAAAGCATTCCTGGCCCCGCTCTTTTTCCCCCTCTGGCTCCCGGCCGCTCCGATCTCCCCGCCGGTCCGTACTGTGCCCTGCATAGGCGGCGCGGTGAAGTGCCCCCCCCCCCCCCACCGCGCCCCCTACGTAGCGTAGGGGCCGGGCCCGGAGGTTGAAGGCCTAAGCCTTTAGCTGCCGGGGGTCAGCGGGCGCAGGCTAGTGGCCTGCGCTCCGTGACACAGCGCAGCCCCCGGGGGTCGGGGACATTGTCCCCCCACTCCCGGGCCGGTCTCTAGGCTGGGAACCCGGGCCGGGCGTTCAGGGGCCGGATGGCGCGGCGGGCCCCCCGGGGGAGTGAGGCCTGCTCCGGGGGCCCCAGCGGCTCGGGGGCCCCACTGTGGGCCCCGGAGCCCGGGGTTTGGCGGCTGTGCCCCTGGGCCCCGCTGCAAAATGAGGAATAAGGGGGCCCCCCCTTTCGCGGGCCCCTTGTTTCCCCGGGCCCATTCGGGGTACTGGTTGTAAACCCCCCGTATGGCGGCCCCCGTCCCCATAAGCAGAGCCTCACATTCATGGGTTGCCTCCCCCTTTCAGGCAAACACTTGCGGTTTCCTTTGAATATGCAAACTCTCACGGGAAAACAGGTCAGAACAAAACCCTGCTCACCCTCACGGACCACATCCCTGTGCTACGGGGGCTGCTCCCCCCCATGACCCTCTAGGGGCAACTAGAGAAAAACCTTTTCTACTGTGCTAGAGCACCCCTCAACTCCCTGTTCACACGGGGCCCGCATAATGGGGCAAACTTGGTGCCCCCGCTAACCCCCCCTGCCAGGCTTTGGGACCGGGGTCAGGGATCACACATTATTTAAACCCGGGAAGGGAAAACCCCCTTCGGGAACCATCTCCCAAGGCAACACTGCATGACGCACCCAGTCCATCAACTTACCATCCCCTTATTACAGCCTGCCCTGCCTCGGAATCTTCGGCTTCCGTTTAGCCCGCCAACCCTCACATAAAAAGCAAAAAACTGACGCCCAACACCTGTCACACACAACGGGAACAGTTTTACCTTTTTTGCCGTTTTTTTTGGGCATTTTCTGGCTCACTGCCCATGCCAAGCAGGGGGGGACTCCACCCACCGGAACTCCGGGGCTTGCACCTGAAAACCTCTCGGATCCCCGAGAGGCAATCAGGACACACCTCTCCACTCTAGGGCACCCCCAAACAAGACCCCCCCTGCGGCCCAGCAGGGGCTTTCAGCTGTTTTAGGGGGGGCCGCTCCAGAAAAACGACATCCACCCCGGCAATTCTGGCTTGCTGGCATGTGGAACCCCAGGGCCTCTTGGAAACGGCACCTTTCCCCGCACATCTCCACCTAAGGCATCCATTGCACCATCTGCTTGGTTACCTTGGCACCATTTTCCAAGTTTGGGACTCTGCCCCTCGCAGAAAGGGGCTGCTTGTATTGTGGGACCCCATTACCCTCAGCCCCCCAAACTCTGGTTAATCATATTCTCATGCTGGGTCCGCTCAAATGGTGCCGGGAGCTTTCAAAATTTCCTTGCTGCTTGGCAGTGGCCTCCATAAGGGGGCAAGCACTCCTCCATGCCCAAAAAAAAAAAAAAAAAACAATTTCACCCAGAAAACACAGCCTTTAAACAGCACGTTCTATTTAGGTTTTCCCCCTCCCCCACTGAGCGCACAAGGCCTCACCCCAAGAACTCAGCCTTTTTTGGGGTGTGTCTCCTCCCAAACACGCTTGCTCATACAGAGCTAACTTTCCCCAGGCTCTCCCATTTAAATGTACGTAGCAAATTTTTTTGCACTTACTTGTGCACCACCTTTTTGCACCAATTATGCCCTTCGCATGCCTCCACCAATTGTAAGCATTCGCTTAGCGCTCGGAACCCATTTTGGCCCCGTGGGGGTTTTCTTCGCTCCGGGATCGCCGTTTTTTGGTAACGGTCTGGCACACCAATATATGTCACACTGACACCAGGTTTCCCTTTTCAGGCTTCGGGCCAGCTTTATTCCTCTACAAGCCGGGTTTTAGGTTTACGCACAAAACCCAAAAATAAACATCGGGCCCGTCTACCACTAACTGAACATCATGCCCCTCAAAAGGGTTTCAAGGCCAAAACCCAAAGCACCCAAACACAACCTTTACCCGCTTCCTACGGGTTCGGGCTTCTCCTAACCTATGGGGCAAGCCTCTCTTCACTCCACGCTGCTCCACACTGCCATCACAACCACGCCCCCCGATCACCTAGAGACAGGCTTTTATATGCCGGGAAAAAATCCTGGAACCAAACCTGCCTGGAACGGGGGAGGGCCCCCCCCAAACGATTGTACCGCCCCGGGAAAGGCAACCCATAAAAAAGCCGCATAGCAGCCATACTAGTTAAACCTGTCAGTAACCTAGGTTACTGACGCCAAGGTTGCCTTCCCCCCCCGAATCCAGGATTTCGTGGCACTTGGGCAGAGATCCCCTGCGTTCGCCCCCTATGGCAAACCCTGCGACCGTCGAGGTCGGTCGGCCACAATTATATATATATATATATATATATATTATATAAAAAACCCCCCTCTTAATAGACTGCTTTAGTTTCTCAGGTCCTATAGTTACAGACCTGTTTTACTTTTCCCATGTGGTTTCCAGGATATTGCTATAGCAAAACAACCGGCTTCTACTTCACCTAGTAGAACCAGTAAACACCCCCCTGAATTCTAGTGAAACCAAGAGAACGGACTGGGGTAAGAAATCAAGTATAGAAAACCCCCTTTAAAATTATTTAAGCTTTTTTTTTATTTTTTTTTGCCCCCTTTGCGTTTCAACAGTCATAACTTTTTTATTTTTTCAATACACGTTTTGAGGCTTTTTTTAGGGGGTAAAATTGACTTTGGGGGGGGGGAATAGTTTAAAGAACCTGTCACATGGTATGCCCCCCCTTGCGGGGGCGAACAAGTTGTGTCAGCCCTGCTGTTTCCACGCGTTCCCTTTTTCTGTAAGATGCGTCAGGGTGGGCTACCCTTTTTTGGGGGGGGGGGCAAAACCCTCCTGAATAAGATTTGAGGGAAAATGCTCAAAACCAAAAGAACTTAAGAATAAGGGGCACAGCGCGGGAAAAAGGTCTGACACGGGCTTGTGCTGCCCTCATAAGAGGGCAAACCAGGACGTTCCCTTAAGTTCAAATTATTCAAATTTAAAAAAAAAAAAATCTGATTTTTTTCCTTAATATTTTACCATTCACATTTCACACTTAATAACTTTTTTGTTTATTCTAAGGTTTTTAAGCCATGGAATCCCAATATTTTTTGGTTTGTGTGTGGTAATATCCTTTTTTTTTATTAAATATTTATTTTTATTTTATTTTTATACACTTTTTTAACTTTTTTTAAACTTTTTTTAACTGTTTTACATTTTTTTTTACACTTAGTAATGTATAAGCATATTCACATTACAATCTGTGTCATTTAGATACAGGCTGCAATCAGGGAAGCACACAGTGTGCCTTCACTGCAGGCTTATTACACAGACAGTCCTGGGGCTACTCTAGGTCCCCAGGGCTGACTGTTCCGACATTGCCTGGGCTCTGTGAGGTCACGGGGGTCCTATCACCTACTAGCAGGGGAAAACCCTTTGACTAGGCGGTCACTGACCCCGGAATCAAAGGGGGTTAAGTCCGGGGGGGTGGAATTTCCTCACTTTCCCGACCTAGAAGAGGGGGCGGGGAAAAGGGGTTTAAGTTAGCTCGTTCCCACCGCTGCGGTGCCAAAGCCACAACCCTGATTCTGCGCAAGACAAAACACAGCGCTGCAGAAGAATGACCTGAAATAAAAAGATGATGGGCAGTCGTTAAGGAGTTAAAGGGGTGTTCCCCACCAAGGTTGAGACATTCCCTAAAATATGCCATCAAATTGTGATAGATGTGGAACCCTGAAAATGTTGACTTAGAACAGAGAGCCGGTCGCGCTTACACATAACTCTGAATTTTTGTTTTTAGGGGGTTTCCATCGCCAAACACACCGTTTCCCCCCACGAGGGCTCCCATGAAACAGAAGTAAAAACCCAAATCGGCACAAGTGGGCCAACTCTCCATTCGACTGTACTCCCTGGACTCGTTCCCAGTTAGGTCTGGTTCCCAAGTTGGGACTGGGCTCTATCAGTCTTTGATTTCAAACTTTTAAAGCCTATTCAATCAATGCCAAAAAAACTTATTGTGGGAACACCCCTTTTAAATCCCGGGGGGCCTGCAAAAAATTTTTTAAATATCATCTGAATCCAATACAACAGGAGGGGTTTAAAGACTATCCTTTTTGGGGAGGGCACATTTTAGAAATTAACCGAATGGATAATAAATTTTAAAACTTCAGATTATAAAGCCAGGCGAAATTTACAATTGTTGGATTTTTCACTTACATTCATCACAGACAGAACAATATCATAAAACAATGTCGTAAAATCTCTATTGGTATAAAACCCCAAACAGGGGGAGTAATGCCCTTCTGGCAGGTTAATTTCACTGAGGAAAGGACCCAGTTTAAAAAAATAATAAGCGACAGGATAATTAAAAATGAAGTTCAATTTTTGAAATAGGGAAAAGTACCCATCGGAAATAAAGGGGTTTATGGGGGCTATCCTTTTAAAATTTTTTAATCCTATTTTAAAAAAGAGTTTTAACCTGTTTTGCAGAACCCAACAAAAGACCTTGCCTTTTCCCCCCTCCTATCCCATGCTACCCCCTGACGTTTATTGATCACATGCCTCAATGAACTTTTCCCCCATCATCAGTGGGTTCTTTGAAGCCCGGCCAGAAACAAATCAAGTAAGGTAATTAAATTTCAATAATTACAGGGGAGGGGAAGCTGTTTATCTTTGAGTCCTGTTGGCAGAAGAATTTAGAAAACCTAATAAAGCTATTGTGGAAGGAGCCTTGAAAAAATAAGAAAATACATGTTTGCTCATTCCTGTACTCAATAGACTATTTTCTTACCAATTGCCCAAGATTTATAAAAACTTGGAGGCACCCCCAGGTCGCCCCATAATATTGGAAAAAGGAGGGGCCTCAAACTATCCCGTTAAATAGATTTATTCTTGAAAGAACAGGGGAGGGGAGACACAGAAACAGTGCACCCCTGGCAATGAAGTTTCTTTAAAAGTAAAAACAAAAAGTTTTCACATAACCTTTAGGGGTTGTGCAACGAGGCACAACACTCCCTAGAGCTTTAGATGATTTTTGGGGCCAAAAGTAGGTCCTTTGAAGTCCGTGCAGTGGGGGCCCCATAAGCTTTTCCCGCCGGGGGGGGCAGTAGGATACTTATAGATCGAGGTTGTTTCACCAGACACTCTTTTATTTTAACAAAACCAACCAAACGCTGGGCTACTGACATTAAAATTAAAAAAAATTGTTTTTTTAATTAAAAGAAGGGAAAACCGTTTCGGCTTAAAACACTTCATTGGGTTCCCTTTAAACAGACTGGGGTAAGCTGCTTAAATACATTTGAAAAGCCCGCCAACTTGCAAGTGTCCAGCACATGTCAGCAGCGGATTGGGTTTTAAACATTTAAAACTTTTAAAAATAAAAAATTTCCTCATTACATCAGATAGGGGAAGTTTTTTTGTTTTTACTTCTACAAATGGGTAGTTTTTACCCCTTTTGCCACAGTGCCCAGTCCGTGGGGTGAATATTTCATAATGAAAACCTCTTACTATGCCCACTAAGGTCCCCTCAGGATGTTATTCTAGCTACTCTCCATTCGAATGTTTGTTTGCAAAAAGTATGATTCAAATTTTCAATTTAAAAATTGTTTCTTTTTTTCGTCAATAAACAAATATTTTTGAACTGCATTATCTTGTTTAACGTGTCTTATCATGTTAAAAAAAATAAATAAAGATAAAATTTGTAATTATAATGTTATTGTATCGTTCAGTTAGTTTTTTAAACCATATGGATTTAAACTTGCAACCCCATAAAACCAAAACTTTCACGTCTTCTAGGCCTCATATCTGTTATGTGTTTGATACCTGTCTATTTGTTAACGAAATGGATTTTTTCTCGCCCCTTTTTTGTCTCGCTTTTTGGCGTAACACTAGTAATTGATATTTCTTTCTAAAATTTAGCGAGGCTTTCATTCTTTCATTAATTTGTTGGTAGTCCAACCTATATTTGTTTTTGCAGGGCATTCTAACAATAAATTACTAAGCTATTGCAATTCAGATTATATTTAATTAAAAAGTTTCTTTTTTAATTGAGGGGGAAAAAAACTAGTAGCTCCAGTAAAATAAAGTACAAGTTTAAACATTGCTTTTTGGGAAAATTTAAAGCAACCCATTTTTTTTTTTTTTCAAATCTCCTAATTTTTTATGTTTAATATTATTGGGGCTATAATTTCTTTTACGATGTGGCCTTCGGAAAATTTGGGTAGTAGGTGTTATTTGATTTTTTTAAAAAGGGATCACTTAATAAATCGGCCAAAATTTTTTGAATGACCTAATTGGGATGAAAAGCTTTAAATTTTCAACACACAAACGGCTTACTTATGCTACTGGTTGCTTTGGAGTGGGGCACAAAGTATGCACAACCGTAAATAAAATCAGCCCCCATGTTTACCTCTTTCAGCAACAATAAGAGCTTTTTTTTAAATTAAAACTTTTTATAAAATGCAAACACCCCGTTTTTTATAACTTGTAATTGCAGTTTATGCAGGGAAAAATATTAGGGTTTCACTACAGGGGGCCTTTTAAAAATTTAGGGGTTGCAGACACTTTCTGATGCAGCAGGAGGTCTTTTTAAGTGTCTGCGGGGACCAAACACTCCTCAAAAAAAATCAGGGGGATTTGAGTTTTTTATCGGTAATAGGCATGAAAAGTCAGAAAACCCGTGCGAGGGGGAGATTTACAAAAAACCCTTTTTCCGAGAGGGGAGGGGGATTTCAACTTTGGGTACACGCATTCCCAAAGGGGAAAAAGTACCCAAGACAACAATATATTATTGTTTTAAGGGTTAAAAAACAGGTTTCCAACTAAATCATATGCCAACATACTTAAAAACATTTCAGTTGGGAGCATATAGGGGTTTAAAAAACCGGTTTCCCCTTTAAACAACCCCTTTTTTAAAAAACCCGTTGGATCGGGATTTTTTCCCCAGGGTGTTTTAATTATGTTGTCTATTTTAAAAGTGAATTTTAAGGTACTTTTCCGATAAGGTCATGTGACCTGAAAAACCCTCGGCAGAGATCTTTGTCCAGCCCACATCGGGTCTCCTTCTTGTGTAGTTAGCCATTGCGGTTGTTTTTAAGATGTCTTCAGTAAAAGGATTGTTATTTTAAAGAAATCCGACTGCTCTTGACTCCTCTTCCCAAAGTGCTTCCATACATGTTGGGGACTTTAACCGGATGGATATATCCAACGTGCACGACGAGTTGAGAGGTAAAGCTTTCCCCACGCTCCCCTTAGGAGTGTCCATTACTACTTTTTTGGTTTTATTTGTAAATACTTAAATTTGTATATATTGATTTTAACCTATATGGGGAGGGGGGGGGTCCTCCTTTTTGGGTTTTCTGCCCCCGCCCACTCCACGGGCTGTCATAAGAAGTGCACCTTGCGGGTTGGGTTTTTTATTTTTTTCTCTCGTAAAATGGAGGTCGGTTGCCCCCAGTAGAGGCCTAAATTTGGGCTCTATTGAGATAAAAGAAGCGTAGGACGCCCACCTAGATCACGTTGAAAGTGGGGGGCTTTTAAAACATCTTTTGATCAAAAAAAGTAACCGAGAATCTCAAATTTTTTCAGTAGATAGATAGCATAAAGCTTCTTTAGGTTTTTCCCCACGTAATTGCCCCCTTTTTTTTGCAGTAGTGTTCCACGGCGTAGTGCGTGTGTACATTAAAATAAAATATATATATATATATATATATAAAATTTTTTTTTGTGTGTGCCACAGCCCTGCCAGTGGCACCCAGGTTTGCATATGTTTTTTCAAAATTTTTTTTGGAGAACCAACTTAAATTTTTGGTATTATTGATTTTAACCAATATGGGGGGGAAGGGGTTCCCCCATTTAAATTTCTCACCTGCCCACCCACAGGCTGAAAAAAGAAGTGCAGCTTGCGGGTTGAGTTTTTTTATTTTTTTTTTCTCTCTGGATAAAGGAGGTGGACCCAGTGAGAGGCCTGAATGTGGCTCATTGAGAGGTAAAAGATAGTGTAGGACTGCCCTATTTGAGACACTTTAAAATCGTGGCAGCTTAAACATCTTTTGAAAAAACAAAAAAAGGGGAACCGAGAATCCAAAGTTTTTTCTTTTAGACATTTTCAGACACTTCTCCCGCCCGCCCGACAAAGGGGACGGGGCCTCATAAAAAGGGGCGTGTTTCACATAAAGTGGCTTAAATGGGGCAGAATTTTTTGCATTTTTTAGCAAAAAAAAGCCAACTTAAGGGGACAAATTTAGTCAATAGTTCTAACCGCACCTATTATATACACAATCTGAATTTTGGGAAATTGTAAAAACTGCTGGTCTATCTTTAGGTTGACTAATAGTTAGACACTATTAAAAAATCCCCCCTCTTGCTTATCCCCCCAAGCTTTAAAAGAAACTAGGTGTTGGCGGGTTCTGGAAATAAAGCTGCCTGGCCTCTGCCCTCTCCCAGTGATAGCTCTATGTGAATGATTTGGGCAATTACTGAGTCTCTAGCTGCTAGATTCACTCTCCCCCCATGTAACACAGCCTTATACACTCCCTTCTACCTCCTGCCTAGTAACAGAAGGGGGGGGGGGGAGATCATTTTTCACATTTGTTTAATCAGTTCGGCTTAGAGCTAAAGGCTGTGACACCCTACTTCCCACTGCTCACACAGAAGATATGAGAATATAAGGACAGGGAGGGGGTATGATATCACCAGTCTTCAGTGAGGGAAGAAACTTTAACAAATTTTGGGGTGCTTTTTTTCCAAGATTCCTTGAAAAATAAAACCTCAGCTAAAATTGCAGATTGTTGGAATAATTTAATTTTCCATTTTCACAGCCGGACATTAATAAAAAAAAAAAAAAAAATTGTGAAATACCTGTGGGCGTATTTTGCTACATCCGGATATGCTTTTCCCTTATCGGATCTTTATAAAGGTGTTTATTAAGTCTTAGCACCTTAGGGTGTCCGCAAACCTGTAATGGTATTGAAAATGAGACCCCAGAGTCCAGTAGTTGCCCCTTCTACTCCAACTTGTGGTTGAGCCAAATCGTGCACTAGGGGCCCCATATGGGGGAAACTTAAACCACAGAAGGGGAAATCAGTATTAAATTGCATTGTCCTGGTCACACCTACCGTGTTCCAGTGAATAATGGATAAAAACTTAAAATCTGCAGAAAAAAAAGTTAGATTTTAAAATTTCCCCTGCCCTTTGCTTTAATTTCTGTTAAACTCCTAAAGGGTTCATAAACTTCCTGAACACTGTTTTGAATACTATACAGTGTCTAGTGTCTTAGATTGAGACATAAAAGAGATGTATCTGATGAAGCGCCGCTGTACGGCGAGAAACGCGTTATTTTAGTGTTCATCTGGAAAAGGTTTAAATGCTCTTTTCACAATCTTTTATTAGAATAAATACTTTATTTTAATATATCCTCGTATCCAAGAGGAAGCATTTGTTCTAGAACAGGGCGCGGATCCATCTTCTATACCTCGGTATTTTCTACATAGTTTCTTAGATTAAGTTATTTATGGGGGTAACATGCAGGCCCCTCAAAGCCACATTAGCACTGGACTGCTACCTAAAAAAAATATATTGCAAAATTTCTTGAAAATGTGAAAAATTACTACAAAAATTCAAATCCCCCTAAAAAAATTATGCCAACCTACAGTAGACATATTGTAGATGCTAGTAATAAACTTATTTTGTGTGGAATAACTCACATTTTCATATTTTTCACAAATAAACAAGGATTGTTTGGACCAAAACGTCTTACTAGCTTAAAGAGGTTTTGGTACAAAGTAAGTTGACGTGGGAAGCTTGCAAATTAAGTAAACATTTTCACCATTCATCATTAAAAATTCTGCACCATTTTTGTTTTAGTTGCTCCTTTAGTGAGCCGTAATGGACAGCTCATCTCCAGGGAATATGACCAGGGCTGAGAGCTTCTCAGTCCTGGTCGCACATGCTCAGATATCACCTTTCCTCTCAGGCAGCTACTGAGTGTTCAAACCCCAGGTGCTGTCACTCTACTCCTGTCCTCTCTATTCCTTAGTAATTAGTCAAACAGTGCAAATAAATTTTAAAAAAAAAACCTGTCAGGTAAGTGCATTAATAGAAAAAAAATCCACAGGTTTGGTTCCTGCAGCGAATTGAACCTAGGACCCTGAGGGACAAAAACTTTACCTCTGCGCGACATTGTAGCTACTCGCAGTTCTACACATAAACAGACCTTTCTTTGATTACAGAGAGGAAATGCATGGTGATGTCATCCTGCTGGGTCACATGATATGCAATTCAAACAAATCACACACGCCCCCATCTGAGCACACAGAGCTGCATGTAGGAGGCATGCAATCATGGAAAAAAAAACCTTTAAAGCAAATGTGTCATGAGAAAACAGTCTCAATCACATGGATAGGTAAAAGTAACAAAAAGTTATTCTCTCATTTAGGCCTCGTTCACACCGTTTATTTAGGGACTGATTTCAGCCGTATTGAGCGCCGTATTTGCGCTCCAATACGGCTGAAATCAGTCCCAGGCATTATGGTAATCCACAGCTCTCAGAGAACTCTGGATTACGTGTCAATTATTTACGGCGTGTACGCCGGCCCCCCACCCCCGCTGCACGGCAGCCGGCGTAATTGGGGGCGAAATCCATCCCCGCAATTACGCCGGCAATAAGCCGTGTGAACATTGTGTAAGTGACACGTCACATTTCAAAAATGGCATTCGGTCTGGGAGGTCAAAACTGGCTGCAGCAGTAAAGGGTTAAAGGGTGGGGGATTTGAAGTCAACCAAATATCAGGTCAGTAGAAAAACTGCTTTTTTTTCTAGAAACAGCTCCATTTCTGCCCATGGGTTATTTCTTGTATTTTAGCACAGCACCACTGATTTTAATGGGACTGAGCTGCAGTTCCACAAACAACCCATAAACATATGTGGCGCTGTGTTTGGAAGAAAGCAGCCCTGTTTACATTACAGAAACAACAGCTGTTATACATCCAGTATTCTAGGTCAGAACTTGCAGCAGCGTGCCGCCAACAACCACTCAAACCATATAATCTAACCACAACCACCCCCCAAACCCACACCACGCTCCAATCTGCCCCCACAGCCCTGCTCACGCGCCAGCTCAGTCCTTTATACGCAGGATGTAGTCCCGCCCACACTGACGCCCCGCCCATCCCCATCTTCATCTTATTGAGCGGTTCTCTCTGCTGCTGGGGAACTGTCTCCTACGTCACTTCCGACAGCTGTCATTGGTCCAGCCAGTGCAAGCCAGAAGTGACGTAAAAGTGGCCGTAGCGCCAGCAGGAGTCGTACCGGGGACCCTTAGACCGGAAGGGGTGGAGTTACCGGAAAACCGAGTGAGTGACGTCATCAGAATACGCACTTTCTGTTCTTGAGAGTGAGATATACGTAAAGATATATTTTGGGCGCATTTTAGAGCGGGAACTGCGGACGCGTCCATTGTGTGAGGTGTATGGATGGAGGAGCCCCGTCTCCCAAGCTGCGGCATGCAGGGTGTCTGATGTGTGGTATCACGGAGCCCCTATCACAGTGGGAGGCCCTGTAGTCTCCGGCCCGATCAGTGTGCAGTCACTACAAAGGCTGCTCCTCCATGATGTGCCTGGTGGCGGCCATAGGGTCGGACTAAGCCGTCATGTATGCTGCCTTCTGCCCCATCTCTGCCTTCTGCCCCATCTCTGCCTTCTGCCCCATCTCTGCTCTATGCCCCATCTCTGCTCTATGCCCCATCTCTGCTCTATGCCCCATCTCTGCTCTATGCCCCATCTCTGCTCTATGCCCATCCGCTCTAGCCCCATCTCTGCCTATGCCCCACTCTCTCTATGCCCATCTCTGCCTTCTGCCCCATCTCTGCCTTCTGCCCCATCTCTGCTCTGCCTTCTGCCCCATCTCTGCCTGCTGCCCCTGTCCTGCCTTCTGCCCCTGTCCTGCCTTCTGCCCCTGTCCTGCCTTCTGCCCCCGTCCCTGCCTTCTGCCCCCTGTCCTGCCTTCTGCCCCTGCCCTGCCTTCTGCCCCCGTCCCTGCCTCTGCCCTCCTCACCGCCTTCTGCCCCCTCCCTGCCTTCTGCCCCCGTCCCTGCCTTCTGCCCCTGTCCTGCCTTCTGCCCCCGTCTCTGCCTTCTGCCCCCGTCCCTGCCTTCTGCCCCCGTCCCTGCCTTCTGCCCCCGTCCCTGCCTTCTGCCCCCGTCCCTGCCTACTGCCCCCGTCCCTGCCTGCTGCCCCGGTCCTGCATGCTGCCCCCGTCCCTGCCTTCTGCCCCCGTCCCTGCCTACTGCCCCGGTCCTGCATGCTGCCCCTGTCCTGCATGCTGCCCCTGTCCTGCATTCTGCCCCATCTCTGCCTTCTGCCCCTGTCCTGCCTGCTGCCCCTGTCCTGCCTGCTGCCCCTGTCCTGCCTGCTGCCCCTGTCCTGCCTGCTGCCCCTGTCCTGCCTTCTGCCCCTGTCCTGCCTTCTACCCCATCTCTGCCTGCTGCCCCTGTCCTGCCTTCTGCCCCTGTCCTGCCTTCTGCCCCTGTCCTGCCTTCTGCCCCTGTCCTGCCTTCTGCCCCTGTCCTGCCTTCTGCCCCTGTCCTGCCTTCTGCCCCTGTCCTGCCTTCTGCCCCATCTCTGCCTTCTGCCCCATCTCTGCCTTCTGCCCCATCTCTGCCTTCTGCCCCATCTCTGCCTTCTGCCCCATCTCTGCCTTCTGCCCCATCTCTGCCTTCTGCCCCTGTCCTGACTTCTGCCCCTGTCCTGACTTCTGCCCCTGTCCTGACTTCTGCCCCTGTCCTGACTTCTGCCCCTGTCCTGACTTCTGCCCCTGTCCTGACTTCTGCCCCTGTCCTGACTTCTGCCCCTGTCCTGACTTCTGCCCCATCTCTGCCTTCTGCCCCTGTCCTGCCTTCTGCCCCATCTCTGCCTTCTGCCCCTGTCCTGCCTTCTGCCCCATCTCTGCCTGCTGCCCCTGTCCTGCATTCTGCCCCATCTCTGCCTTCTGCCCCTGTCCTGCCTTCTACCCCATCTCTGCCTGCTGCCCCCATGTCCTGCCTGCTGCCCCCATGTCCTGCCTGCTGCCCCCATGTCCTGCCTGCTGCCCCCATGTCCTGCCTGCTGCCCCCCATGTCCTGCCTTCTGCCCCCGTCCCGCATGCTGCTGCCTCATCTCTGTCTTCTGCCCCTGTCCCGCATGCTGCCTCATCTGCTGTCGGCCTTTGTGTCTGATGAAGCTGTCCCATATTCTGCTCTCTGGCAGGAGGATCCCTTCTTGATGTTGTACCCTCCATGGTGATTTACACATACTGGGCCTCTCTATGTAGTTGTATGGAGCAGCCTCTCCCTGAGAGCAACATAAAGTAGGGACTGATTTCACAGATCTGTAGGAGATTTGTACAGTTCTTATTGGGTGCTGTGTTATGGGAGCGGTGTGCAGGGTTGTGGCGTCAGTAAGCCAAAGCTCTGACATTTCTCTGATTCATGACTCCCTTATACATGGCGCATGTTTAAGTGATAACTTTACTGTAGTAAAATGGTAATATTAGGCTTTTTATCACCTTATGACCTAACAAGCTATTGAGGTAGAACAGACACTGACAAGCAAAAGGGTAACAATGTTTTTAACTTTTGCTTTTCAGGCTCCACATCTCACCATCCACTACAGCTTTGTACATGAGGCCCCCATCATTTTATAGACAATCATCTTACATATCTTATACATGCATTACTTAGTATTTAGCATCTGCTTAGTTCTGCAGATTCTTCTCATGTAACTGCAGTGTTACTAAAAAAAAAAATTTAAAAAAAAATATTTGGTTTTCAATACTGCCTGAATCCTTCTGGGCTCTGGATCAGATTCAATCATGTATTGACCAAATTCTGATCCCAGATCTCCTCTACACATTCCCAATGTTGGTGCAGACTGGACTTGGATACAAATACAGCTTTTTCTTCAACTCTACCCACAAGTGTTGGATTGGGTTTAGGTCTGGGGACCGTGGAGTCCAGTACAGCAACTCTAGTGCATTGTCATTGAACCATTACTTCTCCAGCCTTGACGTATGCTTCAGGTTGTTGTCCTGCTGGAGCACTATCGTCCTTTTCATACTCATTGTACTCGAGTGTATGAAGTAACTCATGTTGTAGGACAGAGGTTCCCAACCCTAGTCCTCAAGGCACACCAACAGGTCATGTTTTCTGGCTTTCCTTAGCATTGCACAGTGAAGTCAATTGTCATGCATTCTGCACAGGTGAAGTCATTATTGTCAGTGCATTCTGTGAGAGATCCTGAAAACATGACCTGTTGGTGGGTCCTGAGGACAGGAGTTGGGGAACACTGTTGTAGGACACTCGCATAGAGCTCAACATTGAGGTCACCATCCATCCTGGTCAAGTATCCTACATCTTTGGCTGTGACCCCTCCCCATATCCTCTGGCTTCTTCCACCGAACCTGACCGTTCTTCCAGCTCTCGATCTGATAGCCCCCTTTTCCCTTGGTTCTTCCAATTTGCCCCCATCAGAGCCCGGTCTATTGACTTTCATCTCATCGTCCAGATCACCTGTTTCCAATCTTCCATTTTTCTTCTTTGTAAACTCTTTGCCGACGTTTCTTATGACGAGATTGAGGTTGAGGCTTCTTCACCTTTTTTCGGGCCGTCATTCCAGACCTGTGTAATGTGTGTTGCCCGGTGCTTGCATGGATGTCTGTGATCTCACTCTTAAGAAGCATACGAACCTCCTCCACTGCCGTGTCTGTCACGTCAGAACTGAGCGACTTGTTGACTCTATTTCCCACGGACGTCACCTCTTGGCTTTGGAATGGATGCATGGATTTCCTATTCTTCCAGCTGTCAGAGCGTCACATGATGCAGTTTGGCAATTTTCCTGACCGATAGACGCTATTGATGAGCTGGATGATTCGGCTTCTATTTTCTTGGGAAATCTTCTTCATGGTTGCTCGAACCAATGACCTTTCGCTTGGATTCAGCCTAATAACGCAGTGAGCTATTAGGGAATGTGAGAACAGGCTGTAATTTGTCCCACCACCAGGAGCAAAACAGTAACAATGCAGTTACATGACCAGAATCTGCAGAACTAAGCATATGCTACATAGTTGCATGTTAAAGTTATGCATAAGATAGCCAAGATGATGGTCTATAAACTGATGGATTCTCACGTTCAAAGGTGTAGTGGATGGTGAGATGTGAAGCATGAAAGTCATAAGTTCAAAACATTGTTACCCTTTTGTTTGTCGGTGTAAAATATATTTATTGGATATGACTTTAGAACACACGAAACTAATAAATTGTTAATATGCAAAACACTGCAGTAAATGGAGAAAAAAAAGTTTTCAACAAAAACGTCCAGAATAACATTTATAAATTTGTTCTGAGAAATATTGTCGCCTCCATCAGATCCTCCTTCATAGATGACCTCAAATATGATCTCATTATTTCCAGGCTAGAGAACGGCCTCTCTACACTAACTTGGGTTGGTGGCAAAGCGGTTTACTATAAGGGCAACATCTCTTAAAAAAAAGCAAGTGAAACATTTTGCTGAAATCTGGTCAATCTGTTTGCCCTGGGAGCAGAATCTTTTCCCCTGGGGCAGCGCTTTGCCTGCTCCATGTCATCAATTACACTTCTCATGTGATGAGGCTGAAGATATGGGAGCAGTAGCACTGGCTGGTCCCAATTCCTCTTGCTCTTGGCCCTGCATTTATCTTTCGGTACCAATTTATTCTATATTGTCGGAGTCGGTCCATTTTATGACTCTGACTCCCCTGACGCTGTGTATTCATCAGGTGCTGGCTCTTCTGCCTTTGATTGACAGCTGCCACCCTATTTAAGGGCTTTGCCCACCAGGTCCTTCCTGGCTCTCTGCAGCAGTGAAAACAGGGAACGTGTCTTGCTTGACAGGCAGTTCAGGTAAACCGTGTCTGCTTGCCTGAAAGTGCGCACTCGGAGGCACATGGGACACAGCAGGCAGGTGCTCCAGGGCTTCTGTGGAGTGTCCAGCGCAGAGGAGCAGCACTTCATTGAAGAGGACAGGGGATGTTAATTCACTGTTATCTGCTTCCGTGCATGTCCTGGGGCAGGTCTGTAGTGAGGAGGCTTTACGTGCAAACGTACATGTGTGGCAATGTGCGTGAGGCACTGCACAAACACTGGGAAAGTAGTAGTAGTTTGTAAGGCTGAAAAAAGACAAGACGCCTATTTTGCTTAAGTATTTATACAGAGGAAGTCAAAAAACCCCACAGAGGTAGAAGCCAATTGTCCTTATTTTAGGGAAAAAATTCCTTCCAGGCTCAAATCTGGCAATCGGAAAAATCCCTGGATCAACGACCTCTCTCCAGAATCCTAGTCATAACTTGTTATATTATTACGCTCCAGAAATGCTTCTAGACCCTTTTTGAACTCTGTTATTGAATTCACCATGACAAGTTCCTCTGGCAGAGAGTTCCATAGTCTCACTGCTCTAACAGTAAAGAATCCCTTTTTTGTGTTTATGTAGAAACTTTCGTTCCTCTAGGCATAGAGGATGCCCCCTTCCTTGTTCTAGATACAGCCCTGTGTATAAATAAATCTTGGGAGAGATCTCTATATTGACCTTTAATGTATTTAAACATATTTTCTTATGTCCACCCCCCCCCCCCCCCCCCCCCCCCCCCCCACAAAGCCGTGTTTTCTCTAAACTATATAACCCTAATCTTGCTAATATTTCTGGGTATTGTAGTCCACCCAGTCCTTTTATTATTTTTGTTGCCGCCTTTGTACTTGTTCAAGCTCTACAATGTCTTTCCTGAGCATGTGTGCCCAAAACTGTCCACAATATTCCATGTGTGGTCTAACCAGTGACTTGTATAATGGGAGAATGATGTTCTCATCATGTGCATGTATGCCCCTTTTAATACACCCCATGATCCTATTTGCCTTGGCAGCTGCTGTCTGACACTGGCTGCTACAATTAAGTTTACTGTCCACCAGGATTCCCAAGTCCTTCTCCATGTGCACTTTTTCCCAGCGTTTTTCCATTTAACATGTAATCATGTAATGGATTTCTCTTTCCCATGTGCATAACCTTGCATTTATCTGTGTTAAACTTCATCTGCCATTTCCCTGCCCAGGCCTCCAACTTATCCAGATCCCTTTGTAATAACATATTATCCTCTATTGTGTGGATTCCTTTACAGAGCTTAGTATCGTCTGCATGAGTGATATTCTACTATGCAATTCATGTGCAAGGTCATTAATGAATATATTAAAAAGGATCGGGCCCAATACTAAACCCTGTGGTATCCCGCTAGTAACACGGATCTAATCTGAGTATGTACCGTTAATTACCACCCTTTGTTTTCTATCACTGAGCCAGTTGCTTACCCACTTGCACACATTTTCGCCCAGTCCAAGCATTCTCATTTTACTTACCAACCTTTTATGTGGCACCGTATCAAATGCTTTAGAAAAATCTAGATATATGACATCCAATGTCTCGCCTCGATCCAGTCTAGCACTGACTTCCTCATAGAAGCTGATGAGATTAGTCTGACAGGATTGATCCTACATAAACCCATGCTGGAACGGCGTTATACATTTATTTTCAGTGAGATACTTCAGGATAGCATCTCTGAGAAAACCTTCAAACATTTTACCTACAACAGAGGTTAAGCTTACTGGCCTATAGATTCCTGGATCACTCTTTGACCCCTTTTTGTATATTGGCACCACATTTGCTATGCGCCAATCCTATGGGACATACCCCGTTATTAGACAGTCCATGAATATTAAGTAAGCCACGAACATCATACAATGAGGAGCAGCTGAAGACTGCATGTGCTAAAAGAAGCATAGAGAATAAGGGCTTGTTCACACAGCGTTTTTGGATCCGTGTCGGATCTGAAAATTGCATCCAAAAACGCACTGAAGATCGGACCCTAAACGGATCCAACACGTATCCAACATGCAGCTGCGTGTTTGGATGCAGGAGGATCGCACCCTATAATTTTAAATAGGGCTCCTGCTGCATCTTTCGGACCAAGAATTTACATGTCAGTTCTTGGAACGGATCCGAAAGACGCAATGAGACGCATCGGCGATCACTCGTCTGAAAGGCGATGCGTGCTTCATATTAAAAGCAATGTAAATCACATTGCGTTTCGTTAGATGCGTGTTTGGATCCATTTAGCATCCGACAGACGGATCCAAACACATATCTAAAAGCGTATGTTCACACGGACTCAACACACCATGTGAACATACCCTAAGGCTATGTCCACACTGCACAGGAAAACGATCGTATCTTTGGCGCTTTTCGTTTTTTAAAAGCGCCGCAGATACGATCGTTAGTGCGGCCCCATAGACGGCAATAGAAAAGATGAGCTGTAGTCTCCACAGCTCGTCTTTTCTCTGCTCGTCTTTCGGCAGCGGCGGATTATACAACATGTTATATAATACGCCGGCGCTTCTCGTCTTCTTGCCGTCTTCCCATACAATACAAATGTATGGGGGACGTAAGGAAAACGAGAAGCGACCGCGGCTTTTGTCACAAAGTGACAAAAGCCGCCGTCCTGCATCAGAGAAAAAACAGCCACTTTCAGGCCGGTTTTTGTCCGATGCAGTGTAGACATAGCCCAAGTAGTAGTTATGGAGTTGCTTGTTTTAGGTCTTTTAACCTTCCTAAAAGTCTTCCCTCAATAAAATAAGCCTTCATACTAGTGCTACATTTTACTTCTTTACCAAACATGTACACTTTGTGCATGGAACTAGTGTGGTGGACCCCATCACAGCACGCCGTCACATCCGTTGGGATACATTGTTTATCTCGATGGATACCACAAACAGTGAAAATGTGATGTGAATGGACCTTTTAAAGGGGTTTTCCCACATGGCTGGGAAAACCCAGCAGCAGCTTTTACTCCCCTCTGTCTGGTCAGGCTGTGGGTGGTTCTATAGCAGTTATTAGCATTTTAGCATCCCTGTAACTAGCAGAGACATTACAAAAACCTGATTGCACAAGTGTTAATCTTTGAGGAGTGAAAACAATTGCTTATCTGTAAACAAAAGCTAATCTTGTTAGAGATAATAAGTCTGCTCTGGAGTGAGCTCCATCCATGATGACGTCATTCCCTAGTCTCTAATCAGGAAGGAAGGTTATGGTCATAACCAGAGAAATCTGCATGCACTCTGAGCAAATAAAATGTCTCTTATTTCATGGTCATTCAAATCAAAAGACCATAGTACGGTTGAAAAAAGACCAGTGTATTTAGAAAAAGTCTTCAATTACCTGTCCATACGTGTTGAAAGCTAATAATTGTAGTGAAAAAACCCTTTAATGGGAATCCTCACTGTAGTTGACACTATTAATTACTTAGTGGGTATTTCAACTCGCAGACGTATTTGTGCTGCCAAAAAAAGGTAACATGTCACTTACAGATTCTGCATCAGAAACCACGTCAGGTAGACAGGACACAAATTAGTCCTATTACTGCAACGGATGATCACATTTTTTCAGACAAACCTGCAGCTACCTGGTTTCATCTCGTGCTGTGCGGTCTTAGGTTAGTTTTTTTATTGTATTTCAAATTTGTGCAAAACACCGGCAGGATTTATCACGCTTTTTTTTCTCTTTCTGCCATGGCCCGATGTGTGTGTGTGTGTGTGCTATAAATCCTTAGGACCCAGCTTGCTCTATGGCAGTGAACCCCAGATCTATTGCAATCCAAAACTACAACTGGGCTGTCACGGCATGCTGGGAGTTGTGGTTTCAGAGAGCCGGAAGTTGGGAATTATTGTCCTAACGGTAACTTTTTTTTTTTCTTTTTCAGGCATTTTTCTATAGGCTTCTTTATAGGAAAAACTGCCTGAAAGAAATGTATGTAAACAATTTGTCTTTAAAGAATCCCACTTGAAAGAGGCACAAAAAACTATGTATAAAGGAAGCCCCATCATCATTATTATTTATTTTAAAGCGCCATTGATTTCAGGGCGCTGAACATTCAAAAAGGGAGGTTACATACATAACATGTGTCAAATAAGTACAATGATAAGGCCATGTTCACACGGCTTATTTCAGCTGCGGATTGGCGCCGTACTGCAGGCCGGATTTGCGCTGCAGTACGGCGCCAATCCGTCACAGTAATTACGGTAATCCACAGTTCTCATAGAGAACTATGGATTCCGTCGCTCCCACCTGCTCGGCGAATCCGCCGGGCGGGGAGAAAGTCACCTGCACATTATCCAGGCGCAATACTTGCCGTGGATAATGCAAGTCTATGGGGCCGGCGGGCCGCGCCCCCGCCCCTTATTCATGCCGGAATTACGAGCGCAATCCGGCTCGCAATTCCGGCTTGAATAAGCCTAAGGCCGTGTTCATACGGCTTATTCACGGCGCCGTAAATAATGTGCATGTCACTTTCTCCCCCCCGCGGCGGATTTGCCGAGCGGGGAGGAGCGACGGATTCCACTGTTCTCTATGAGAGCAGTGGATTACCGTAATTACTCCGACGGATTGGCGCCGTATTGAAGCGCAAATCCGGCGCGGAATACGGCGCCAATCCGTCGGCAAATAAGCCGTGTGAACGGGGCCTAACAGTGAATGACTTATGACTGGCACAGAGGGTGTGAGTGCCCTGCCCGCGAGAGCTTACAATCTACAGTGGAGGAGGACAGAGAAAGAAGGTGAAGGGCAGACATGTTTTTGGGGTAGCACAGTGGCTGCTAAGTTATTGTAGGTTATAAGCAGTCCTGAAGAAATGGGTTTTCAGGTTGCTTTTGAAGCTGGTGAAAGTGGGGGAGAGTCTGATGTGTTGGGACAGTGAGTTCCAGAACGTGGGGGAAGCACGGGAGAAGTCTTGGAGACGGTTATGGGAAGAGCTGATAAGAGGAGAAGAAGGTCCTGAGAGGGGCGATATCTGGAGCGATCTCCTTGTATATTTCACTAGAGGTAGCGGGCAGCCATGGTCACGTGTCTGCTGTGCCCTCCATACCATACAGCTCCAGCAGTCATATATAGAGCTTCAAAGCCTAGAGAAAAAATGTATATTATTAGGCTATGTTCACACGGCGTAACTGCGGCGCGTACAGGACAACCGCAATTACGCCGAGTGATTTGGGAGTTGCGCTGATCAGTAGGTACTCCCGCGGCGCGTATTCGCCACAAGTAATTGACATGTCACTTATCACCCCATGCGTACAGTACGATCGGATTGTACGAGCGGGGAGAGGAGGTGTAATCCACAGACTGTCATTGTTGCCCATAGCAACCAATCAGAGCTCAGCTTTCATTATTCTATAGTAAAAGAAATAAAAGCTGATCTCTGGTTGCTATGGGCGACAAGACCAGTCTTCCTGTTAGACCGTTTGCACTAAAATACTTATCAAAGTTGTCTCTGATGAGCTTCCCATTGATGTCAAGTGTGTGGAAAACCGCAGCCTTGTCCACATGGCGAAGATTTTGTTCTTGAAGCAAAAAAACTGCTGCTCTGCAATACATTCACCAAACACACATGCATCTTGTTTCCTGTGTGTTTTGGGGCATAACACATCAAATCCCACATCAGAAAAACTGCTTGTAAAATATATATAGAAAATGTATGCACATACGGTATCGCACAAAAGTAAGTACACCTCTCACATTTTTGTAAGTATTTTATATTTTCATGGGACAACTGAAGAGCTGACACTCTTTGATACAATATAAAATAGTAAGTGTACAGCTGTATAAGGGGCCGTTCACACGGCTTATTCAGGGACTGATTGGAGCCGTACTGCGCGCCGTATTTGCGCTGCAGTACGGCTGGAATCCATCCCAGTCATTACGGTAATCCATAGTTCTCATAGAGAACTGTGGATTCCGTCGCTCCTCCCCGCTCGGCGAATAAGCCGAGGGGGGAGAAAGTGACATGCACATTATTTACGGCATGAATACGGAGTGTCTATGGGGCTGGCGAGCTGTCGGCGCCCTGCCCCGCCCCCGCTGCACGGCAGCCAGCGTAATTGCAGTGCGAAATCAGTCTCCGCAATTACGTCGGCAATAAGCCGTTTGAACTAGCCCTAAGGGTGTAAATTTGGTGTGTTCTCAAAATAACAACACACAGTCATCCATGTCTAAACCGCTGGCAACAAAAGTGAGTACACCCCTAAGTGAAAATGGACAAATTGCGCCCAAAGTGTCTATTTTGTGTGACCACCATTATTTTCCAGCACTGCATTTACTCTCTTGGGTATGCAGGTCACTGGAGCTTTAGGCTAGGTTCACACGGTGTATTTGCAGGGCGTAATTACGCCCCGCATTTACGCCGTGAGGACGGGTGCGGGGAGCTGGCACCTCGCCGGCCCATAGACTATCATTACAAGTTGCGCGTATACACCGCTGGTAATTCACACGTCAATTATCTCCCCGCCCGGCGGATTCGCCAAGCAGGGAGAGGAGACGTAATCCATAGTTCTCTATGAGAACTGTGGATTCCCGTAATGACTTGGACTTATTCCAGCCGTAATTTGCACTTTCTGGCGCTTAATTACGTACTGAAATACGTCCAAATTTAAGCCGTGTGAACATAGCCTTACAGGTTGCAGCCACTGGAATCCTCTTCCCTCCTCCATGACGACATCATGATGCTGGTGGTTGTTAGAGACCTTGCGTTCCTCCACCTTCTGTTCGATGATGTCCCACAGATGCTCAATAGGTCTGGAGATATGCTTGGCCAGTCTAGCACCTTTACCCTCATTTTCTTTAGCAAGACAGTGGTCGTCTTGAAGATTTGTTTGGCGTCATTATCATGGTGGAATACTGCCCTGCGGGCCAGTTTCCGAAGGGAGGGGGATCATGTTCTGCTTCAGTATGTCACAGTACATGTTTGCATGCATGGTTCCCTGAATGAACTTTAGCTCCCCACAGCCGGCAGCACTCATGCAGCCTCAAACCATGACACTCCCACCATGATGCCTGACTGTAGGCAAGACACACTTGTCTTTGTACTCCTCACCTAAAAAACTACAAAGCTACAATTACTGCTCAATGGCTGGAAGATACATGGAGTCACAGCAGCAGTTGTCTCTGGCCCATATGCTGCATGGGATATTAACCCCTTAACGACGTTGGACGTATGCATACGTTCAGGTGGTTTTGGGGGTTAACGCACTTGGAGGTATGCATACGTCCTGGCGATCTTGCGGGCAAGCCGCGCACGATTGCGACATGGGACCAGTGGTATATTACCGCTGGACGCATGCCATATCGCCTGCGGCCGGAGTGAGCTCCGGCTGCGGGTGATTAACGTTTCATTACCGGAACCTGTCATGGTTGCGGTAATGAGGCCGCAGGCAAGAGGAGGGAGCTCCTCCAGCCTGCTCCAGGCATCTGCCGCACCACAGTGAGGTAGCGATCTACTGTTAGATGCCCCCGGGAAGTGAAAGTCACTTCCCGAGTTCATCTGCGACATCACGATGCCCACAATGCATTGTGGGAATCGTGACTGACAGTTGTCATGGTGACCAGTACACAGCAGCAATGCTTGTGAACTGACCTGCCTTCTAACAGCAATCTGATGATTGCTGTTAGAAATCCCCTATGGAGAAAAGTAAAGAAAGTGTAAAAAAAAAAGTTTTTAAAAAATGTGAAAAAAGTATAACACAAACACAAAAAATAAAAACCCATACAGCGCCCTTTTCCCCTTTACAAACGCCAATCGCATAAAAAATAAAGTACCCATATTTGGTATTGCCGCGTGCGAAACGACCTGCTCTTAAAATCTGTCATGTTAATTAACCCGTACGGTGAACGCCATAAAAAAATCACAGAACTAAGATTTTTGTTCATCCCGCAGCACATAAAATGGAATAGAAAGCGATCAAAAACTCCTATAAACACCAAAGTTGTAACAATTAAAACATCTGTTCATCCCACACCAAAAAAGTCATTAAACAGCCCTGTATACGGAAAAATAAAAAAAGTTATGGCTCTCAGAAAGATAGCAATGCATAAATATTCTTTTACACACTAAAAACACTTTTTTTTTTTTTTTTTTTGTGTTTCAACATAAAAAAAACTATGTAAACAGGATATCACCGTAATCGTATCGACCCAAAGAGTAAAGCTAACGTATAACGGATACTGAATGGTGAACGCTGTTAAAAATAAAAACATTACTAAGATTGCAGAATTATCTTCACCCTGCCTTCCAAAAATGGATTTAAAAGCGATCAAAAAGCCTTGTCCCCCCCCCCCCCCCAAAAAAAATGATACTAATAAAAACGTCAACTCATCACGCAAAAAACAAGCCCATACACAGCTCCGTAAACAGAAGAATCAAAGCGTTATGGCTCTCAGACTTTGGCGATGCAAAAATATGCTTACCTTGTTGAATAAAAGTGTTTTTATTGTATAAAAGCAGTAAAACATAAAAAAAATACAAATTGGGTATCGCTGTAATCGCATTGACCTGCTGAGTAAAGCTAGCATGTCATATATACCATACAGCGACTGCTATAAAAAGTAAAAATAAAAAACACTACCAGGATTGCTGTATATTGTTCTAAATGCCTCACAAAAACCTTAATAAAAAGTGAACATAGCATCATATGCACCCCATAATGGTACCAATAAAAACTTCAACTCATCCCGCAAAAAACAAGCCCATACACAGCTCTGAACAACAGCAAAATAAAAAAGTTATGGCTATCAGAATAGGGCAACATAAAAACGCTATTTTTTATAGACATATTTCTATTGTGTAAATGTAATAAAACAGAAAAACTATATAAAATCTATACCATTGCAATTGTACGGACCCACATAGTAAAGTTATCACGTCATTTACACTGCACGGCGAATGCTGTAAAATTAAAACCCAAAAAACAATGGCGGAATTGCGTTTTTTTACCCCCCCATTTTCATGGCCCAATGCTAAAAAAACTATGGAACACCTGTGCACCCAAAATGCGAGATGAGATCCCTGAGGGGTGTTGAATCCAAAATGGGGCGAATTCTGGAAGGTTTCACCTGTTCTGGTACTTTGGGGGCTTTGCAAATGCGACATGGCCCCACCAAAATCTGCGTTCCAAAAGCCAAATAGCGCTCCCTCCCTTATACGCCCTGCCATGCGCCCAAACAGCAGTTTACACCCATATATCGGGTATTGCTGAACTTGGAAGAAATTGCTTTGACAAAGTTTTGGGGTTCTTTTTTTCCAGGATTTCTTGTAAATATGAAACATTTTAAGCTAAAATTGCAGATTATTGTGTTGTTTTTTTTTTTGTTTTGTTTTTTTTTTTTGTTTTTTTTTTAATTTTCACAGCCTAATGCTAAAACAAATTTGTGAAACACCTGTGGGGGGTCAATATACTCACTGCACCACTGGATATATTCCTTAAGGGTTGTAGTTTCCAATATTTGGTCTTTTTAGGGGTGTTTATTAAGTTTTAGCATCTTAGGGTGTCCTCAAACCTGAAATGGCGCCTAAATAAAATCGTATTGAAAATGAGACACCAGAGTCCAGTAGGTGCTCCTCCTATTCTGGGGCTTATATCTAAAAACGGCAGACCTGGGAGAATTGATATTAAGTTGCATTTACCTAGTCACATTTACCGTATTCCAGTGAATAATGGATAAATATTGAAAATCTACAAAAATAGTGAGATTTTGAGATTTCACCTCCACTTTGCTTTAATTTCTGTGAAATACCTAAAGGGTTATCAAACTTCCTAAACACTGTTGTAAATACTTTAAGTATGTATCTTGCAAATTTTCTTGAAAATGTGAGAAATTACTACTAACTTTCTAAGCCCAACCTATAGTGGACATATGGTAGATGCTAGTTTAAAAACTATTTTGTGGTGAATAATCTGTCTTGCACGCAGAAATTTGGGAACTTTCAAAAACACAAATTTTTCACAATTTTCATGAAATTTTGATATTTTTCACAAACAAGGATTGTATGGATAAAAATTTCTTACTAACTTAAAGCACAATGTGTCACAAGAAAACAATCTGAATCACATGGATAGGTAAAAGTGTCAAAAAGTTATTACATAAAGTGACACATGTCAGATTTCAAAAATAGGGCTGTGTCAGGAAGGCCAAAACTGGCTGGGTCCTTAAGGGCTTCATGAGCAAATGCTCTAGATACTAGCTCACATCAGCATGCAAAAAGCCACGGTATAACACATAAGGAGACTGCCAAATGCAACAATACCGATGAAATTGCATATAGAGAAGGAATCAGGGCTGTGGAGTCGGCAAGCCACAGCTCCGACTCCTCAATTTCCCAAACCTCCGACTCCTGACTCCCTCATACACGGCGCATGTTTAAATGATAACTTTACTGTAGTAAAGTGGTCCCATCCGGCCGTTTATCACCTTATGATACAATAATCAAGCTACTTAGGTAGAACAGACACTGATAAGCAAAAGGATAACAATATTTTGATCTTTTGAGCACTTGTGGGTAGAGTTGAAGAAAAAGCTGTATTTGTATCTAAGTCCAGTCTGCACCAACATTGGGAATGTGTAGAAGAAACCTGGGAGCAGATTTTGGTCAAGATATGCTTGAATCTGATCCAGAGCCCAGAAGGATTCAGGCAGTATTGAAAACCAAAGGTGGATTTCCTAAATGCTAACAAAATAATTTTTAGGAGCAAAACATTAGCAATGCAGTTACAGGAAAGAATCTGCAGAACTAAGCAGATGCTAAATACTTGCAAGTCAAATTTATGTATAAAATAGGTAAGATGACTGTATATAAAATTACCGTAGCTTCATGTACAAAGCTGTAGTGGATGGAGAGATATGGAGCCTGAAAGTCTCACAAGTTCAAAACATTGTTACCATTTTGCTTGTCAGTGTAAAATATATTTATTCGGTATGACTTTAGAACACAAAAAAATTGTAAATTATGCAAAACACTGCAGGAACATTTGTGGAGTCTCTGGATTTGTTCTGAGAAATAGTATTGCCTCCATCAGATCCTGCATACATGACCTCACATCTGATCTCATTATTTCCAGGCTAGAGAACGGCCTCTCTACGCTTACTTGGGTTGGGGGTAAGCGTCGACCACAGGGGCAACATCTCTAACAATGTCAGGGTATAAAGGAATTGCCTCAGCCACAGCCAGTTTTGATGAATGGTTGAACTCTTCTACTTCTTTGAAAACAGGTGAAAAATTTTGCTGAAATCTGTTTGCCCTGGGAGCAGAATCTTTTCCCCTGGGGCAGAGCTTTGCCTGCTCCATGTCATCAATTACACTCCTCATGTGATGAGGCTGCAGATATGGGAACAATAGCACTGGCCGGACCCAATTCCTCTTGCTCTTTGCACTGCATCGAACTAACTGGATCAACTTATTATATATTTTGGGAATCGGAGTCGGTCCCTTTTATGACTATTCCGACTCCTGCAAAATAGACTCCAACTCCACGACTCCGACTCCACAGCCCTGGATAAGGCGATACAAAGGGTAACGCCATTCATTCAGCAACACCATGCTGAGTTACAGCCAATAACGCCCATAATATTCAAATGGGCAGGCTGCCCAGCACTTAAAGGGTTTCCTGCACAAAATACTTGTACCCTAAGCTCCCTAGTGTTTTAGGGCAAAAAATGACATACTGGAAAAATATCAAATACGAGGTATTAGTTGATACGGTAGCTACAGTACGCAAGTACTGTACTCCTCACCTAGTTGGCGTCACACACACTTGACACCATCTGAACCAAATAATTTTATCTTGGTCTCATCAGACCACAGGATATGGTTCTAGTAATCCATGTCTTTTGTCTGCTTGTCTTCAGCAAATTGTTTGCGGGCTTTCTTATGCATCTTCTTTAGAAGAGGCTTCCTCCTGGGACGACAGTCATGCAGACCAATTTGATGCAGTGTGCGGCGAATGGTATGAACACTGAGGGGCTGACCCTCCACCCCTGTGACCTCTGCAGCAATGCTGACAGCACTCCTCTCTGGATAGGACATTGAGCACGTGCACTCAACTTCCTTGGTCAACCATGGCAAAGCCAGTTCCAAGTGCAGCCTGTCTTGTTAAACTGCTGGTCTCGGCCAACTCAGTTGCAGGCTGTTTGCAATCTTTTATAGCCTTGGTCACTCTTTATGTAGCGTGACAATTCTTTTTTTCAGCTCCTCAGACATGTTTGCTATGAAGTGCCATGCTGTGCTTCCAGTGACCAGTATGGGAGAATGTGAGAGCCTTAACCCCATCTAACACACCTGAGACCTTGTAATGCTAAGAAGCCCCATGACAACCTGGAGGGAAAATGGCAAATTTGGCACAATTTGTCCATTTTTACTTAGGGGTGTTCTCACTTATGGTATCAGCAGTTTAGACATTGATGGCTGTGTGTTATTATGAGGGCACACCAAATTTACACGGTTTATACCAGCTGTACACAGGGTGTTTTGGGAGATCAGTAAAATTACTACATACCTCAGTACCTAAGTACTACAGTATATAGAACTAACAATTTCAGCTGTAAAATAATTGAAACAATATTTAAAAAAAAAAATCCTTTACCTATTCATCACAAAAATAATGGCAAAAATCACTGCAATGTTGCGACAGCCGTAAAAATTAATTTTTCATCCAACTTAGTGAACTTAGTGTTGGGAAAAAAAAGCTGCAGTTTCTAGTCGTCTCACCTCCCGGAAAAAAACAGAATAGAAATTTTAAAAAAAATGGTGATTGTAAACTAGAACAAGGACTATGGGAATGTGGTATCGACAGAATCACATTGATTTTCAGATTAAAAATAAGTTATTTATGCCACATTGAACCTCATAAACCACCACAACAACTAAATCTGCATAATACATAAAAAGGTTCTATTGGCTGCAGCGGTCACATGTCTCTAATTTACATAACTGTTCACAAGTGAACAGCTGTAATGTAAGAAGAGGTATGTGCCTGCTTGGTAGTAGAAGATTGTAAACAGTAGACCGGAGAGACGCAGCGTTGGAACTGGGGACCAGGGGAAGGTGAGTACAGGGGTTTTTTTCTTGACGTTTCATTCATTCATTTTTTTATTTTTTTACAAAGTGGACAACGCCTTTAAATGAATTCCTCTTTCAGTTATGTTGGGGACTTTCCATACAAGTATCCAGAGCTATATTGTAGAGGCAGTCCCCGACTTATGACATTCCAACTTACGACTCCTGTACCCACTGTGTCTTCCGACTGGCACAGCAGCTTTTTTTAATTTTTTTTTAATAACCTTCCTTGGGAAGATGGGAACCTCCATCTTCATGCTGACACAACAGCTCTCCTTCAAGCTGCTCTGTTATTGCATTGTCAGACCCAGCACGGCAGGTGTGTTCTTACAGCCCCTGGTCTTCACTACACCTTACCAACCTCCTCCAATGTAAAGTACCGTACTGTCCTGTATCACCATCCATACAATTTGTACATGTGTGGTATGCAGGCATTTGTAGCTGTGGAACTACAAGTGCCAGCATGCCACACCACACATGACCTAATTGTATAGGTTCTGATTAGTACATCTGTTTAACATGGGCTGCTGTAACATGCTGGCACTTGTAGTTCTATGCTCCACAGCAGCTAGTAACTGTGGAACTACTGGTGCCAGCATTCTACAGCAGCACGTAAGATAAAAAGTGAGATGAAGAATGCACTATCCAAAACGGGAATTTTTTATTTTTTTGCTGGAGTTACGTTTGATTAATGTACCTGTTCTGACTTCCATACAAATTCAACTTAAAGGGTTGTCTCACTACAAAGATGTAGGGAACTTTAAATGAAGACTTTTTCCAATTACATTGATCTTTTCATATTACCTTGTTCAGAAGATCAGAGATTTTACCTGCTCTTAGTGCACACAGGTTTCTCTGGTTACCATTCTGCTGTCCCTTCCTGATCAGAGAGCAGGGAGTGATGTCGCCTAGCACGGACAGCAGCCTGGGAACAGAGTGTGTTATCCCTAAAAAGCAAAGGAGATCAATTACTTCCACTACTTACAAAAAGGGATTTTTGGCTTGTTAGAAGTTTCAGGATAAATATAAATATCTCTTGAAATTTTTTTTAAATGAACTAAATGAGACAATCTGTTAACTTTAGATGCATATGTCTAACTGTTCAGTGTTTGAGAAAAGGAACTAAATGGCAAAATTCACAACAAGTGTCAGATCCCTGAATCGCTTAATAAATGTAGAGGATCTACTTGAATAGGGATTTAAACAGTCCTCCTCTTTACGCTGTTCACATTTTTACATAATGAGACCAAGGCAACACCTTACAATTGATCAACAGTACCTTGCAATTGTGAGACTTCAAGCAGGATGCTCTCGGACGGAAGTGGCTACTGAGCTTAGAGTGTCAAAGAGTGCCATCAGCAAGTTGTAACAGAGAGACTGGAAGAGTCACAGAAAGGCGGACTTCCTTTGGCTACATCACACAATGATGACCGCTTCATTGTAAACAGTGCTCTACGGAACGGAATGACGAATGCTGCACAACTCCACGTTTAAGGGAGGTTAGGGGAAACAAAGTGTCACGTCAGACCATTCGTAACGATTTACATTAGCGCAATCTGCATGCTACGCAACCGGCACGGGCACCTGACCACGCTAATGTATAGGATTATGAATAGTCTGATGTGACACTTGGTTGCCTATCGCCTCCCTTAAATGTGCCTGGAGTTGTGTGACATTCATCATTCGGTTTCACAGGGCATTGCTTACAATGAAGCGGTCATCAGTGTGTGATGGAGCCAAAGGACGTCCACTTCTTTGCCTTTTATGACTTTTCCAGTTTCTTTGTTGCAACCCGCTGATGACACGCTGTGACATTGTAAACTCAGTGGCCGCTTCCGTCTGAGTGCATCCTGCATGAAGCCTCTTAATGGCGAGGTACTTGTTCCTTTGTAAGGTGTTGTCTTAGTCTCATGATGTCAAAATGTTAACAGCAGGATGAAGAGGACTGTTTAAATACCAATTCAAATTGATCCCCTAAATTTATTGGGCAATTTAGGGATCAAACACCTGTTGTGCATTTTACCATTAACCTCCTTGTTCTAGATCAGCAAGTTGTGCAGAAAGTACTGAAACATTGAACAGTTGGACACGTGCATTCTAAAGCGAAGAGATGGGCTCATTCAGTTAATTTAAGAAAATTTCAAGAAATGCTATGTTCATCCTGAAATTTCAATCAAAAGCCAGATGTTCTTAACTTTTTGTGAGTAGTGTAATTACTTTGTTTACTTTGAGCTGTGTAGATGAAATCTCCTGCAGTCCTGTCACTGCAATTAGAAGCAATAGTGAGGAGGTGTGAATCTGAAGCTGCCCTGGCTCTGTGAAACAGCATGGTGAGAAAACTCTTTTAAGAACAAACCTTGTTTGTAACCCAGAAACTGCCTCTGTTACCTCCTAATATACCCCTGAAAAGAATAGACCACTGATTATTAACATCATTGACTTAGTTGGCATATATTCATGCTTCGTCTTACTAGTTTTGTCATCAGAGTGCCAACCCTGCTTTTCCACAGTTGTATGGCTGTGTGGGTCTGAAGCACAGTGACGGAGTATATAGATAGTGAGGGTTTTTTCTTTTTAAGGTGAATGACAGAACAACGCAATATATCTTCTCAGGGTTAATGCATTAGAAAGAATCACTGCTAATAAATAATAACCCAATCTAAAATATAACTTTTACTTAATTCAAGTTAAAAAACAGTAATTCAGTCCCATAAATCATTCATTAGAGCGGCAAACGGAGTATCCTACAAGCACGTAGAGGAAACAATCAAAATACTGTACCAGAGATAAATGGTAAATACATCAGGGTTCCTAATAATCATGTATTCTCCCTAGTACTTTCCACTATCGTGCCTGATCTCAAGGAGGAAATATTGCCCCGAAAAGGGCGGCCCGCCTATCGATGGGTCAACCTGTAATGTCACTATGCTATACCCAATAACGGCCTCCTCTACATTGACACCGTATATATGCCCATAAACTCAGAATAAAAATAGTACAAAAATGCAATAGGGCAGTAAGAACTACATTTTTGTTCCTCTATTTTTATTCTGAGTTTATTGGCATATATAAGGTTTCAATGTAGAGGAGGCCGTTATTGTTTAATGTATAAACCAGATTAAGCATAGTGACATTATAGGGTGACCCATCGATAGGCGAGGCCGCCCTTTTCGGGGCAGTATTTCCTCCATGGGACAGGCCACAGAAGGGGAGAGTATTCATGGTTATTAGGAACCCCCACATATTTACCATTTATCTCTGGTACAGTATATTGATTGCTGCCAACTCCTCCACATGCTTATAGGATACTCCGTTTGGGCCTCCAATGAATGATTCATGGGACTGGATTACTATTTTTTAACTTTAAGTAATCTATTTTAGATTGGGTTATTTATTGGCAGTGATTCCTTCCTTTTAAGGTGACCTATTGATTGTGTATATAATGATCTTTCATTTCTTTATTTTGCAGTCCAATTTTCTACATAATGAGTCAGGGGGACACGAACTCTGCTGCTGTCCCTCATGCTGCTGAGGACGTACAGGGTGACGATCGCTGGTTGTCTCAGGTATGAAATTTGCAAATAATCACAAATTGTTCAGACAGAATGGCACCTTCTTAAAGGGAATGTGTCTTGAAGGCAGTCACTGTCTTTATTCCCTATAAGAGCATATGGACAATAGAAATGTAACATCGCCCCCTCCTTCCCCACTGTAAGGACTATGAATGGTCCATATGCAGTACTACTTTCCTCCTGAAAGGGCCGTTGTGGGGGAAAGCACTGGATTTAACTGAGCAAAATCGTATGCTACAGCTGCTCATTTCTCTGGGCTCTCCGTTAAAGGGTCTATGGAACTTAACACACAGTGCCACAAAGGTATAGTGTGGCGATGGCTTCAGGGTTGAGCCCCCACCATAAGTATGGGGTGCTAGGTGCAGCTGTAAAAGACGAGCTCAGCAAAAACTCCAGTTTTGGACCACTCAGCCCCTTTAATTCCGTTCTGACCCTGGCATCAAAATAGTTTTACATTGGCAGATGACTTACTGTAAACCAATTGGTGCTCCTTTGACAAATTGCCATACCAGCAGTGGTCCCTCATGCCACTGCCTGTCAGTATAATAATACTATAACTGTAGGGTACTGTATTAAATAAGTAATCAAGTGGCTTAAAAATACGCAAAAAACAAAACAATAGATGAATTTTTTTCACTAAAAATATGTTAGAATGTGCAGGAGTTACATCAAATTGATATCAAATAAAGTGAAAAATGCTAAATTAGCTGTAATTTGTTCATTCCACCGCCTTAAACAGAATCATCAAAAAGCCAAAATGTTGCAAGTGAAAACTACGGGCAACGTGTATGAACAGGGCTGCGCCAAAATTCTGGCATCAAAAAGCTGTAGTAGACCACTTCTATAGATGTATGAACAGGCGCACTCCAAACTTTGGAGCGATAAGTGCCTCGGAACCGCGCCAAAGACACTTTTTAGTGTGGCGAAGTTTTGGGGCATTCTGGGGTTGTGTCACACCACATTAGAAGAAGTAGACACATTTATGATTCTTTGACACCAAAACTTTGGTGCAGAACAGTTGATACAACCAGACCAAGTTAAAAGTGGTGCCTGAGCCTGAGTTGTCGTATTGGCTCTAGACTGCGCCTGTATGTATGACCTGCAGAAGAACAGGGTCATACATACTGGTGCAGCCTATACTACCTTAAAGGGGTTGTCTTACTACATTGATTCATCTTACCTCGACCTGTTTTCTTGGTTTCATTTTGAATGCAGGGGCATGTTTAATGGCTTCCACTAAGCTGCAGTAGACGCCAGGTCTGTAGCTATAGCAACCAGCACTGGCAGCCTATCAGGAGAGATCAAACAGATCTGTGGCTATAGCGACCTGGGGAGATGATGCAGCTCATACAAGAGGGGATATCTAGGAATCGATAGGACACTGATAGTGGACACATATTGCAAAGTGACTTGTTTTTGCAAGATCTTTAACATAAAAAGAAATCCCTGTAGTGAGACAACCCCTTTAAAGCGATTTAGTACTGGTTTATCAGCGCCAGAATTCATTCATGTCGCCTTACATCTTGTCCTGCCAAAAACAAGCTCCCATAGTGCTCTGTTGTCAGAGAAATAGAAATGTTATGGGTTTATTTATGTGCTGACAAAAAAAAGCAAATTATTCTTTAAAAAAGCAAGTGTTTTTATTGTCCATCAGCAGTGAAAGGAAAGTCAGTATAAAATTGATGTCTCCATAATCCTACTAATTTAGAGGATGAAGCTAATGGGTCACTTATACTGCACAATAGTGCTCACCATAAAACATAACCCAGAAACGTCCTGCCTGAAATGAATGCAGCAGTGTCAGATCCTTTGTGGAGATCACCAATAAACTGGTTCTTTTGCTCTTCCAGCACAACAGGTTTGTCTTAGACTGTAAGGATAAGGAGCCGGATGTGTTGTTTGTCGGTGATTCCATGGTGCAGTTACTGCAGCAATATGAGGTAAGAGTTTTTTTTTCCGTAATTGTAATGGTCACTGTTATAATAGGTGAAAGTTTTAGAGAATTACAAAGCAAAGCGGTCAGGAGCCATACAATCCACAACTAGAAGTTATCATTGTTAGCTGTAGCGCTGTGGTTCACTTCAGACCAGGGATACATCCAAGTGAGGTTTTTATGTTTTTCCCGGGTGTGCAAGGGCTTCATTTTATTTGAGGGTACGTCATTCACCTCCTACAAAAATATACTGGCTTCCTATGAACACTGACCCTAGCGAGTGTGAAATGGGGAATTTACATTGTGAGTCCTATTGGGGACAGGAACTAATGTGAACAGCAATTATTTCTGCATAGTGCTACATAAGTAATATGCCGGTGCTCTATAAGTAACAGGGATCTCACTATACAGACTCTCAGCATTCCTATATGGTGGGTTTTCACAGGTTCTAACACACTTCGGGTGCATCCCCACGGCATAGGACAAATACCGGCCGGAAGATTGTGCTTCTACAATTTTTTTCCGGCCGGACCGCCGGCGGCAAAACCGCCGGACAGAAAACCCGTGCAGTGGGGAGGACTGCTGCACGGGTTTTCCATAGAGCACCATTGTGTTCATTTTCGGCCGGTTTTTCAGGCAGTCTGAAAAAAACGCAAACCTGCCGAAAAACCGTGCCGTGGGGACATGCCTTTAGGGCCACATGTATGAAAACTGTTTAGGTCTAAAACTCACTCTTTTGCCCATAGTAACCTATGGGCAAAAAAGTGAGTTTTAGCCCTAAACAGTTTCATACATGTGTTTGGAAAAAAAACTCGTCTGGTCCCTAGTTTATGGTACCTCCATGTACATTCGCAAAACCTGAAAAAAAATCAGCCTGGCCCATTTATGGGAAATGTAGCTTTTCAGGGAGAAGGCAGAGAAAGGTTAGGTTTACACTTTGTTTTTCTCTGCATTCAAGGTGTCTATCTGGGTCTACCAAAAGTGCAGTCAACTGTGCTTTTGTGTCCCTCATGAAAAGCATATGCCACTGGCCTATAGAGCAAACGTAGTCCAAATTGGACTACAATTGTTCTAATAATATCTATGGGCCGGTTGCGGATATGTAGCACTATTCTTCAGGGTACCTTTTTTTTTCCAATACCCCGACAGATACCTGCAGTGTAGAGAGTAACAAGGTGTGAACCCAACCAAAACAAGGCAGAAAGCAAGAGTCAGAGGGCAAGCATCATGTGCAATATGTGAGGTCATGTACAGGAACTGCAGGATGGGCCCCCAGAATCAACTCCACTTGTGGGCCCCAAGAATCAGTTCCACTGGTGGGCCCCAGGCATCCCAAGCTCCTGACCCTGTGTACCTTTCCTAAAATTTTTCCTACTATGGGAATTATAGAAAAAATTATGAAGAACCTACATTTCCTTTTGGTGAAGAATTCTCAGGCCTCTTTCACCCAACAACTGCGACCCTGTCAGCAATTGGTGACTGTCATTTCAGCTCTGCTTCATGAAGCGTTCATGGCTCTGCTCCTTCTCTTGTGGATTCGCCTGTGTCTGTTTCCTTGACATTAGTTTCTTCCACCTTTTGTTCCCGACCTGGGACATCTTCTACCAACCCTTATATTAATCCAAAAACATTGGCACTTTCAAAACATTTTTAAAGACATTTGTGTGGGTGCAGGCTGGCGTGGCAGCAAAGCAAACACAAAATAGCAGCAGCAGTCTGCAAAGGCTAAGTGAACATAGGAACTATTTCAAAATGCATTTCTTATATTACCGTAATAGCGTTACTCACGTTTTTTGCCCTTAATTCTGCGTCCCAGTTATCCAAGCATTTAATCAACTTCCCCTATTAATCCCCTTATTAAAGGGGATTTGCCAAGAGACCATTTAGGTAGGTCTCTCCTTAGTACAGGCAGAATGTCAACAAATCACGCTGAGTCATGAAGCTGCAGGGGAGAGGGGGAGGGGATGAGTGAGGAGTGAGGAATCCAAGGGAGCGTCTCAAAACTTAAGTGAAATAATAAACGGTACAAGAGTGGATTGTCAATACAGCAAGACACAGCCTGATAGACTGCACTGTCAGGAGCCTTATCTGCTAAGATGCTAATGTAATGTAAACAAATCACAGAGCTGAAAGAGAGAGAGAGAGACACACACACACAGCCAGAGAACAAGCTGCAGAAGCTGCTGCTCCTGTGACATGTTCACTGAAATAAGCAAACTATAATTTGTGGATTCTTTATACAAAAGAGAACACCTATTCTACACAGCAGCTTGAAAGCTTCTTCATGTTGTCTGTCATCAGATAAAGCAGGTATCTAATAACACTACAACTAGTTTATTCTGTATACAAAAGAAAATATATTGCTACCCGGTGCCTTAAAAACTTCTGCAGCTCAGTCTCCTCAAATAAGAAGCTCTCTGTGCGCAAGCCCGTCCAGCTCTTGTCAGGCCGTATCTAATAGACTCTGAAGTAACCAAGGGCATGTAAGGAAGGCTGTAGCTCTCTCAGACTGCAATTTTTGTAATCACATATATTTAGAAAAGTGATTAAAAACCCATTTTGGAGGATCCCACGTCAACATTACATCGTGGCAAAACCCCTTTAACTATTACTGTACCCGCTGGCAGTGGCTCAAGGGGTTGAAGAATATTGTCTATAGTTAAATCCAGCCCCAAATTCTGCGTAATTATTTTTTTTATAAATGCTTATTAAAAAATGCTCATGTCAGGAGCAAGCCAGGCTGTGCACAAAGCTCCCATACAATAGAAGGTGAGAAGCATGCAACTGCGACCTACTCTCCATTCTGAACAAAAGATTTCGGTGGCCCGTTCTTCTTAAAGGGGTTGTCTCGCTACAAAGATTAGCTTTCAACATGTAGGGAACACTAAATGAAGACGTTTTCCAAATATATTGCGTTCATTTTTTTTTTTTTTTTTTTTTTGTTAAGGAGCTACAAGTGATTTACAGTGAGAGCTTGTTTGTTATCTGATCTTTCAGACAAAAGAGTAATTACTACCTTTAAGTTAGGTGCAGGTCCCTATGGTGGGTGCCATTTATCAGGCATTTCTAGCATATCCTATTAATATATCCCATTAATGTCTGTGATGGGAACAGCCCTTTAATGGTACTATAGTTAAACTTGCTGTTTATTTTAAATAGCTGTACTGTGACTACTTGAGTAAATGTTCCAAGGTGGACACACTGCTTATTCTTGCTTCTCTCCGCCACCTGAGATGCAGAGAGATCCGTAGTGGGATGAGCCTCTGAAGCTGCGGTGTCTTTAGTGCTTGCCAGAGAATGAGACTACGATTATGCTAGCATTGAATTTCCTCTAAGAAGCAAAAAAGACAGCACCGCTTCAGGCTATGTTCACATGAATGCTTTTGATGTGGAATTCCTCATGGATTCCACATCAGCTTCCACCTGAAAACCAAGACTCGTTCATCTAAATAGGCAGTAAGTGCTGCAGTTCACATTGTGCATTTACAGCGCAGATTTTTTTTTACACCACAGATTTCAAATCCATGTCGTGGAAGAAAAAAAAAGAATGGGCAAGTCTATTCCTTGAGGCGGATCCTGATTGGATCCACATTGGGCAGGCATGACCTGGAGTAGTACAAACAAAGTGAAAAAGGAGTCCGGAACAGCGATATTCACCAGATTGGAATAGTTTAAAATTCAATAGCCTTTATTGGAGACATCCTTAAAAACACCAGCATTATCATAGCCTCCGTGGGTCCCCCAAACGATTTCGCTTACGCGTTTCGGGTGAAGCTAAACGCACCCTTAGTCATAGCATGTGGACCATACATGTACCCCATCCTTAAATATTAAAATAATGATTATCTATTAGAAACAAGTGGTCTTACCTGGAGCTGTTTAGCAGGCATTCCGATTGTGTGTGCCGCTCTGCTTCCGGTCCGGTACAAACCGGATGTGACGAAATACCGAGCATGCACACAATAGTAAAAACGTATAAGACTGGTACTGGCAAAGAATGCACATCATAGAGCCCTCGGAATGAATAAACATAACAAATAGCGATTATGCGAGGGCAAGGAATAAGGAAAAGAAAAACAAATACTAATGCCTAACTAATTCAGAATTAATTAACGGAATGCAGGAAAGCTCCGAGGTAATGAAACCGGATAATACAACCTCTGAAATTCTCAATACTTCTATAGAAATAACGTGAAATATATACATACACGTAGCAAACGACTTAGGTGAACATAAGCCCCATCAGAAGACATACACACGTGGCCATAACCATACACATAGAAATGCACAGATATACCCTCATTTTTCTAGACACGGCCAGACCTAAATAATGAACTATAAATATGTTATAAATTTATGATAGTGGTAAGATCCATATTCAGCAGTTAACCCCATTTCATATTTAGTAATGGAACATTAATTCTCTTTTGAGATTAAGGCCATATGGTACAGATGTGTTCAGAGTGAAAATCCAGTAGGCTTCTCTGTCGTGCAGCAACTGTCCCATGTCTCCACCTCGAGTGGGTCGAAATATTTTTTCTATTGCCTGTATTTGGAGCCCAGTCGGATCAGCATTGTGTACTTCACGGAAATGATTAGACAAATTGTATCTATTTCTAATAGATAAACTAGAAATATCATTAAGGTGTTCTAAGAACCGAATTTTGAGTTTCCTCGTGGTACTGCCAACGTATTGAAGGCCACACAGGGTGCAATATGCTATGTATACCACATGATTCGAGTTACAATTCAAAAATTGCTTTATGCAGTAAACTGTGCTATTATGCGAATTGGTAAATGTTTTACTAGCATATGCGTACCCACAGGTTCGACATGGGTTAGTGCCACACTTAAAGAATCCTTTACAGGAAAGCCATGTATTGCAGGTTTGACGGGTAGAGACTAGATTGGGAAAAATTAATTTACCTAAAGTACAGGCTTTTCTTGGTACCACTCTATTGCCCTTAGACAAGACTGACTCTAAAATAGGATCTTCCGTCAAGATAGATATATGTTTGGCAAAAATATCTTTGATCTGACGAAATTGGGGACTGTAATCTAGGACTAATGTACATTTAGTTTCCCCTGTTCTCCTGTTTCATTTGGTTGGTAATTACCTACGCTTACTAGTTGGTCCCGAGTTTTATTTGCCACAATATCTGATGCCCGTTTAAGAGTCCAGCTTGGATAACCTCTACATGTTAGTCTATCACAAATTTGTTGGCGTTCATGTAAATAATCGCTATCATCACTGCAGTTTCTCCTGGCTCTGACCATCTCCCCAACTGGAATGGATTTGTGGACGTGTTTGGGATGGAAGCTTTTAAAATGAAGCGTGGTATCCTATGTACTATGCAGAAGCTATAACGTAATTGGTGAGCTCCGAGGCATGAGAGGATAATCAAGAAACTGAAATCAATCTTTTTATAGTATGGGTAAACAAATAAACACCATTGTTAAGACTAGAAACATAAGCCCCATCAGAAGGCATACAATACGGGCATACCTACACATAAAAGGTCACAATATAACCCTCATTTTTCTATACACGACCGACCTAAATATGACTTTTAATATGTTATAAATTTATTGATTTTATGATCCATATTCAGCAGTTAACCGCATGGTCAATATTTAGTAAGACATTAATTCTCTTTTGAGATTAACGGGATATGGTTCATGATTTTCATGCAAAACCAGTAGGCTTCCAGTCGTGCAGAATGCCCATGTCTACCACCTGAGAAATGGGTCGAAATATTTTTTCTATTGCCTGATTTGGAGCCCAGTCGACACATGTGTAGCTTCACGAAAGATGAGACAATTGATCAATGTCAATAGAATGTGAAACAAAATCGGAACATTAAGGTGTTCTAAAACCGAAATTTTGAACGGTCCAGGGATAACTGACCAAGTCTAGATAGGCCCAATTCAATATGCAATGTATATTCCAAATTCGATTACAATTCAAAAATTGCTTTATGGTGTAAATTGTCATTTTGCTAATGGTATAGTGTGTTACTAGCAAATACATTCCCACAGTTTCGAATGGGTAGTGCCACATTTAACAATCCTTTACAGAAAGCATATTGCAGTTTACTGGTAGAAGGATTTAGGTGGAAAACATTAACCGGTAATATTACCTAAAGTACAGGCTTTTCTTGGTACCACTCTATAGCTCTTAGACAAGACTGACTCTAAAATATTGATCTCCGTAAAGAAGATTTGTTTGTGCAAAAATCTCTGAATCTGACTGGAATTGGACTGTAATCTAGGACTAATGCCTTCAATAGTTGCTCCACAGTATCTCAATTTGGTTGGTAATTAACTACGCTTACTATTGGTCCTATTTTATTTCCTACATAATAATGACCTTCTAAGATGTCCAAGCTTGAGGATAACCTAATTAGTCTATCACAAATTTGTTACGGCTCAGTAAATAACGCTATCATCACTGCAGTTTACTCCTAGCTCTTACCATCCCCCAACTGGAATGGTTGTGACGGGTTTGGAGATGGGATTTTAAAATTGAAGCGTAGTATCCCAATGTCTCTTGCGGATATGCTTCTGAGAAATTGTTGACCAATGCCTGCCAGTAAGTAGATCAAGAAACTGAATCGTCCATGTACTATATGAATGGGTAAATGCAAATTAAATCCCATTCCTATATAGAATAATAACAAATTTAAGTTATGGCAATTTAGTCGGACCTCCAATGAACAAGAGGTCATCGTATAATCGCATATCATACAATGTGTTTAATTTGATTTTACCCTCAACAGTACAGATTCGATTCTGTTGGTATTTACCTAGATGCGTTTGCTACCTTAATCGTTTACTACGTGTATTATATATTTCACTTATTCATAAAGTATTGAGATAGAGTTGTATTATCCGGTTTCATTACCTCGGAGCTTTTCCTGCATTCCGTTAATTAATTCTGAATAGTTAGGCATTAGTATTTGTTTTTTCTTTTCCTTATTCCTTGCCCACAAATCGCTATTTGTTATGTTTATTCATTCCGAGGGCTCTATGATGTGCATTCCATTGCCAGTACCATGTCTTATTTCGTTTGTTCTATTGTGGTGCATGTCGATTTCGTCACATCCGGTTTGTACCGGACCGGAAGCCGAGCGGCACACACAATCGGAATGCCTCCTAAACAGCTCCAGGTAAGACCACTTGTTTCTAATAGATAATCATTATTTTAATATTTAAGGATGGGGTACATGTATGGTCCACATGCTATGACTAAGGGTGCGTTTAGCTTCACCCGAAACGCGTAAGCGAAATCGTTTGGGGGACCCACGGAGGCTATGATAATGCTGGTGTTTTTAAGGATGTCTCCAATAAAGGCTACTGAATTTTAAACTATCCCAATCTGGTGAATATCGCTGTTCCGGGCTCCTTCTTCAGTGATTACATGACCTGGAGTAGCCCCATTAAAAAAGAGGCTAAACCCTGTTTAAATTAGGAGAAAAACTACCTCTGTAAATTTAAAATCTAAAGGTTTCTGCCTTGGATTTTGCGTCAGATTTTCCGTTTAGAAAAAGACGACGTGAATATATCCTTACACGTATCCACATCAGGGATCCCTCAGTACACCCATGTAGAGGAAACGAGACTAACCCTGGCATATTTACTCAGGTAGACCCAGGGGCAGTATTCAATAGACAGCAGTGTGTGTTTTACTAACATTCCTGGAATTTTTGGGGATAGGAGAATTTTTTTTTTTTTTTTTTAATCATTCAAAGTTTTATTAAAGCAGGAATGGTTGTACAGCAATAAAGGCATTAATAACATGAACAGCGTCAGAACAAGTATTCAAACATAAGGCAAAAATATGAGCCAGCTAATGAGGAATCAAGAGCGAAAACATAAAGTGTAATCAGGAAAGGGACGCTGAAGACTATAACATTAGTACTGGAGTCACTGGATCCTAAGATACACTAATGGCTAATATGTTGAGAGGGACTTATCTTGAGAGTAACACGGGAGTCAAAGACTCCTAACTAATCCATCTGTAGGCAGCGTTAATTCTGAGTACAAGAAGGGAGTATCCAGTAATCCAATGTAGGTAGGAGTAAATAGAAGCACCTTTATTGCCAGGACTACTTTTTTGGGGACTCAACAAAGTCGATAGGAGAATTTTTTAAGTGTAAATAAAAACACAAAGATTTTTCATAATATTCTTTGTGTTTAACAGCACTGTAGAATAAGCAGCGGATGGGTGTCCTATGCAGCTGCAGTGGGTTCTCCTGCTCTAACACCCAGGATCAGGAGAGTGACCACAGCACCTGAGAGGTTTTACAGATGGGGGCATGCATCTTGAAGTCCTATTTTGAGAGTAAACAAAATTGCAATATGTAATTGTGACGACTCACTCGCGCTTGGACGGCATCTTGGCCTGTCCTGGGGATTCCCGCTTGGCTTTTGGATGGCCGTCCTTGATAGAACGGTATTGGCAGAAAGATCTTCTGACACAGTAGAATATTTCAGACTGGCCTCAGGCGGCTTTATTGAGGCATACAGTTACAGGAAAAAACAAAACACCTAAAAATAAATCCTCGGCCGTCTGGCCATTAACTCATGTACAGAGACCCTCTCTGTCCAGCGGTCTGTGCCTGTCGCACAGCACCTCAAAGTTACAGTATCCTCACTGTGTTCCAGACTTCCCTATAGCCTCTGGGGGGCAGAGCTCTCTTCCCAGCTTTGCTGCTCCAAATGTCCAGGTAGCAACCACGCCTCCTGATCACCTGCAAGCACAGGCCTTTTATAGGCCTCCAGATGTCGCACAAAACGTGTCCTGGAATGTGGGAACAGCCACCCACCCGTCTGCAGCTGTTCCTGAAAAGCCAGCCCATAATGGCTGGATATCAGCCGTACTACATACAGCTGTCAGCAACCTAGTGTTGCTGACATATAACCAGTACCTTCCCCCACTAAGACCAGGCCCTTGGTGGCACATTTCTAGGAGGAATCCTGACGTACGGCACATGGTGGCAGCACCATGCGACCGCATAAGGTCTCTCTGCCACTATATATATAGTATATCCATTTCGAAATGCATTTCTTATATTAATAGTGTCACCAGAATTCTTTACTCACATTTATTTCTACGGTTATAATCTCAAAAGTACAATAACGTAGGAATAAAAAGCCATTTTTTTTCCCCCTAACAAAATGTGTTACAAAAGAAAAATAATACTAATAAATAAAATTGGTATTGTGGCACCCATAACATCCTAGATTATATTTTTTATCCTACACTGAAGTTTGGGCCAGAGTTGCCAGTTCTTGTTCTTTGTTCATCAAGCTTTGTTGGCTCAGAAAAGTTCTGGATATTGGAAGGCAACAGTGGAAAAAATTGCTCGACCTGGTACTGTTAATGGGGCTATGTTTTAGCCTTGTGTCTTTACTTTTGTAAGGCTGCTAGATCTTGACATGATTTACATGACTAAAATTTCTCTGTTTCAGCAAAATTGGAAGAAAGGAAAACTAACAGCATTTCCAACCATAACAAAATGTAGAAATTCATGGCATAGTAGCACTACATGCATAGCACATTGCTAATGGTCTTCTTTATAGTTCTGTCTATTTGTGTATATTTGCCCACAGTGGAGCTGGTTGGTGGAGTGTTTCCGCTGCTTTCCTCTAGCTAACGGGGTTACAGTGAATAAGGGAAAATCTCATTTTTGGAACATAAATTACTCAAAAACACAACACAGGCCATACTTACAGCTCAATGGCTGGACTAGAGACTGAACCCAGTAGGAGGCAACATAGGCCCCTATGCTACCTGTGAAAGATAAACCGGTACAGGCAATTGCAGAGCAGTATGGCCTGTGTGGCGTTTTTAAAATCTCATTGTTGGCCAATACCAAGCCTTTGGACCTTACAGAAAAAAACACACTTGTACTGCACACATTTGATATGTTTTTCCAGATTTTCAACCATTAATGTCGGTATATCCGTCATATCACATCATTTAATTCTACAGGTACTAAAGGTACTAAAATATCTCTTTTACAAGTTTCTTACATGTTTTCCATTATGATCCAATCCAGTTTAGATACGTGATTTCCATATGATGTCCTATAGAGTAAGTTTATTTTTTCTTCACAGATTTGGAGGGAACTGTTCTCACCACTTCATGCACTGAATTTTGGTATTGGTGGAGACACAACGCGCCATGTCCTTTGGAGGCTTCAAAATGGAGAGCTAGAGAATATTAAACCTAAGGTAAAAAAAAAAAAAAAAAAGTTTAAAAATGACCCTTACTTGAGGTGCTGCTCAACCTTAACATTTTTTGAAAATGAATTATTTGCGGATTGTATCCTTTTTGTGTGATCGTGGCCTTCCACGCGTTCCACTTGTTACAGCTTTTTTTGCCACTATAATTTTTATAGAAATAAAGTGTAAGGGTACAAAGTGCTGCTTGGCCCTAACATTTTCTAACATTTAGGGTGATATGGGAGTCTAAAATATGTCCCTGCTTTGTTTGTGTGGTGTCCAAATTATAAGTTTGTATGTACATACAATGTCGAAAGAACAAGAGACATTTCCCAAAATGTCAGTGTATCCTTTCTCCTTTATTGAAAGCTTGGCAAACAGTTTTTTATTAACTTCTAACAATCTATTGTCACGGGTCGCGCCGCAGCTGGGCGCACCCGTGCTCCCACCGGCTCCCGTGCTCCGCGAGCGAGTGGCGCCGCGATCCGCACTCGCTCCCCTGAGCACACCTACTTACCGCACAGCGCTCCTGCTTCCTCGCGTCCGTCGGCTGCCGGGTGCGCACGCCGGCTCTTTAAGTTTCAAAGGGCCAGCGTGCCGGTAATTGGTGATTGCCGGCCGTTGACCCTATATATTGGCTCCACCTCCAGCATACCCTTGCCGAGTCCATAGTTCCAGTACCTATTCGAGGAAGCCTTCTAGAATTCCGGTTAGTCTTCTCCGTGTACCAGTCCCGTTTGTGTACGTCCTTCGACCACAAACCTTCGCTGCCTGCCCTGACCTTCTGGCCTGTCCCCGACTACGAGTTCGCCTGCCGATTCTGTACCGCGTTGCACCTCGGCTACTGCCACAGGCAAGTCACATCCGGGGTAGCAACCTGGTGGAATCCCACCGCAGCAAGTCCATCCCGCTTTGCGGCGGGCTCTGGTGGAAATCGGGACCCACTTGGACTCCACTCCCTCGTATGGCCCGTACCATCGCCTGCGGTGGCCCAGTGGATCCACTACTCCCAGTCGTTACATCTATGCAAAACAGATATACTTTCTATTGGTTAATACCTTTTAGTCATCTTTTGTTAGTAACACCTCTTTTATAATTTTTAAGATATTATAACAATCACCTCATTAATAAGCATCTTTACTGGTCAGTACTCTAATTATGCTGATTTTTCTAAATATTCGTGAACGCTACTTAGCAAGTATGACGTAGTGATTCTGAGATATCTAAAGGTCAGTGGTTCTACTAAGCATGCCAGAACAACAAAACTACTAACCTCTGTACTAGACATCTAGCCTGGCAGTGTCCTTAGTAATTCATATCAAAGCCATTGTTTACAGTTAGACATTGAGATTCTGCCAGAACAATACAAGGAGACAAGGGCCACTTTTTATGTGCATTATAATAGTGTAGAATGCCCCTGAATTTATGACACACTCTACTGCGGGTCATAAATCAGGTGGAAATACGATTCTTGCTCAGATAAACCACTTTTAAAGTGGTTTACCTGTTCCAACAGTAATGCGCCTTTTTTGCCGTTCTCCCGTTCATAAATGTGTCAAATTGCACAGTTGTAAGCCCCGCCTCTCTCACACAACCCAATATTAGATGCATTACAAAGTACCGCCGGCGTTCTGTAATGCACCTGATGCTGGAATGCGGCTCTTTAAAAATATAGCGATCGGGGCTGCGCTAGATCTCGGGGGGGGCCCCGTTCTTACATATCGCCCTTAATGTTTATCCAAATTATAGTGGCAATTAAGGCTGTAACCTGATGAGTGGTAGAAAGCTATAATCACACAACATGGATATTCCATCGGCAAATTGGCCGTTTTTAGACAGTGCATCCACATGTAGATTATCCCCCTAGTCAGTGATGCTAATCTGCAGGAGTATTGAATATGCCCTGGATTTATGGTTTTTCTCATGTGAATAAGGTACAAAATTTCCTTTTCATGTTTAGTGCTGTCAAAATGTCAGCAGATTTTGTCAGGATTTAAGTATGGAATCCACACAAAATCCTGAGAACATGGTCTTAAACGCCAGCATAGTCTTCTCTGTGGAGTCGGGGCAGAAATTGGTGGCCTCATTCTCCAGCCTGTTCTGTCCTGAAGTATATCAGCACAGACGTACTCTTGTTCATGCTGTGGGACTAATAGAATCATCTAAAATGGAAGCAAAGCAGGTCCCTTAAAGGGGTTCTCTCACTCCATTGGTTCATCTTACCTCAGTCCTGTCTTCTTGGTTTCACTTTGAATTCAGGGGCGTGTTTACTGGCTTCTACTAGGCTGCAGTAGAAGCCAGGTCTGTAGCTATAGCAACCAGTGCTGGCAGCCTATCAGGAGAGCTCAAACAGGTCTGTAGCTATAATGACCTGAGGAGCTGATGCAGCCCATACAAGAGGGGATATCTAGGAATGGGTAGGACACTATTACTGGACATATATTGCAAAGTGACTTGTTTTTGCGAGATCTTTAACTTAAAAAGCAATCCATGTTGTGAGACAACCCTTTTAACAGAGTCCTTATCTTGGGGATTTAACAGAGTACTTATCTTGACCCATGTGTGGTGCCGTTCTATTGAGTAGAAGCATGATAATGCATCTGGGCACAGAGTAAGAGCCTTAAATTAATGTTCCCATGAAGGCACTTCCTCGTTTAGAGTTCTGTTAAAATGTATTCTGTAAAATGGTTGGCTCGTAGCTAGCTGTGAGCCATCCTGTAAGGGTATGTTCACATGACGTTTTTCAGATCCATTTTTCGGACCCAAAACGGATTCAAAAACGTATCTAACAATGTGCAGAGTGATTTACGTTGGTTTCAATGTAAAACACGCATCTCCGTTTAGACGAGTGATCACTGCTGCGTGTTTACTTGCTTCTTTTCAATTCGTTTTTCGGATCAGTTTTAAGAATTGACATGTCATTTCTATTGTGAAATCTCCTTAGGAAACAATGGAGTGCGCTTTTGGAGTTCCAAAAGCGCAACATACATTTGGGTACGTTTTGGATACCAAAATCGCATCCGAAAAAACGCTTTGGCTTTAAATTTGTAGTGTAATACACTAAATCGGCCGCTAGAGGTCTCCTTTGATGTAGAACTGTTTGAACGTTAGTAACCTTATGAGGTTATAGAATGTTGAGTGGTTTTAGTATTATACTGAAACCGCTCAACATCCTATAATAAACTATTTATCTAAAACATTTATAAATTAATTATTAAAAACTTCTATAATTTCTATAAACACCCATTCTATACTAAAAAACTGTTTTTTGTATAATTAAAAACATTTACTAAAGTGATTTACAAGATTAAACACATGTAAACGGCTGTGAGCGCCCTCTATTGGATTTTTTCTGAAACACATGTAAACTGCTGTGAACGCCCTCTATTGGATTTTCTCTGAAACACATGTAAACTGCTGTGAGCGCCCTCTTTTCGATTTCCTCTTACATTACAACTAAACCACTAAACGTAGGTCATTAGGTTACTAAAGTTCAAACAGTTCTTCAGATGAGACCTCTAATGGCCGTTTTAGTATATTACATTAAAGATTCTACCTTTTCAAACTACAACCTCTGTGGATGTTATCATTTGTGAATAGTCTCAAGTTCTTTGCCTGCATTTTATCTTGTGTATACTGTGTATATATATTGAAAAACGCATCCAAAAAAGCATCTGCTGTTGCGTTTTTGGATACGTTTTTTGGATGCAGTTTCTCTTCTGGTAAAAAACGGATCCAAAAACGTCATGTGAACATACCCTAACACTGAAGTTCCTTCATGGGGGCCCCCCTTTAAAGCCTTTGTTCAGGTGCAGCATCTCGGTGCAAGGACATGGCCAGCTAACACTGCAGATCTGAAACCAATTACAAATTTGTGGTGGGAGTTAAACAAAATAACAATAAATTTGGACTATGACAATATTGCATCGTGCAAAGCTGATCTGTCACTACTCTGGCCTAGGTGTTAGGTTCTTTTGAATATGTTGATTACAAATTTCTCCGTTACTGGAAGCCCGAGCTATAAACTGTATTTTGTGGGGGAAATCTAGCAGTAAGGTGTACAATTTGTTGTGCCCCCACAGGGTGAAACTAGGCAGTACACCATGCCCATTCAAATGTGCTGCCTTCTGTAATGCAGTCAGGTAGGTCCTCCAGAGCAAGAGTTACTCTTTGCAATCGCTGTCCATTTTGAACAAATGATGAGGCTCCTGAAGAGAGGATCTGTTTCTATAAACTAGAATTCTCTAATTGGGTATATGAAAATAGGTTTTCTAAAGCAGAGAACCCTTTAAAGGGTTTTACCACAAAGTAAAAGCCCCTGCACTGGCTCCTCGCAGCTAGCTGTGAGCCGGCCAAGCATGGGAACAAGCTTCTGAGCATAGTCGAGCACACACACTCAGCTATCTTTGGAAGCTCCCATAGAAGTGAACGAAGAGAACGACAGCAAGTGCCGCCCTCCTCGTTCACATGCACGGCCGGTTCGCTGCCAGTGCAGGAGTTTTTGTTTTGTTGTATAACTCCTCCTTTAAGACCGTAAGGCCATGTTCACACGGCTTAAAATGGGCCGTATTTCAGGCCGTAATTACGCGCCGAAGTGCGCGAATTACTTACTGAAATACGTCCCAGTCATTACGGTAATCCACAGTTCTCATAGAGAACTATGGATTACGTCTCCTCTCCCTGCTCGGCGAATACGCCGAGGGGGGAGATAATTGACATGTGAATTACCAGCGGCGTATACGCGTCGCTGGCAATGAATGTCTATGGGCCGGCGAAGTGCAGACCCCCCACTCCCTCCCCCGCTTCGGCCCCTCCCCCGTCCACACGGCGTAATTGCGGGGCGTAATTATGTCCCGCAGTTAAGCCATGTGAACATTAGCCTTAGAAGCAACTTGATGTAGAATATTGTTTGTCATTAGTGAGGTTCATGTCTCTAATATTTTGGGCATCATAAAGGCAAGGAGAAGCAACAAAGTACTGATCGGGATATTATTTTGGTGGTCATATCACATTTTTTTTCTCCTTTATTTTCATGAATTCAAATTCCATTTGTCTGTGATGTGTTTGATAAATCAGAATATTCAGCTATGCAAGATTATATTTTATTACAGATTATAGATTTTATAATATATATATATATATATATATATATATATATTATAATATAATTTTGTGTCCTATCTGGGATTTGTGTGTTTGCTGTCATATTTTGCATCACATGGTGTTGCTTTTCCACACTGAAAATCCACAATAAATATACTGTGTATGACTAAGCTGGGTAATGGGTTTTGTGTAATTGATTTTTCTTTCTGTATACTTCACTTAACAGGTTCTTGTCTTGTGGATTGGTACCAATAATCATGAAAACACGGCTGAAGAAGTTGCTGGTGGAATAGAAGCCATCATAAAACTTATTAACACACTGCAACCACAGGCTAAAACAATTGTTATGGTATGTAGATATCACCAGCAAGAAAATGGCCCCAAATGGCAGATAATGCAGTGGCTCCAACCTCGCCCATCCTATAATCGAATCTGTTGCATGTGCTCGTATAAAGCACAAAGACAATAAGACCCTGTTCACACACAGTGGTTTTTTTTTTATGCTGAATCTTTGTGAAAACTGCATAAAATCTGCATACTGTTTCTTTCCGTGAAAAACTGCACTAATTTTTTTTCTAATGCAGATTTGAAATCCACATTATGAGATAAAATAAAAGTGATCAGTTGCTACTTTTGACAGAAATTCCTTGTTAAGTAGCCTGACTGGGTACAATCCAATTGAAAGTGAAAATCTGCAGCAGAAACCCAAGGGCATGTTGCAAATTTCTGCTATAGATTCTGCCAACCGAACAATCTGCCTTGTCAACATGATAATGACTAGTTAGCTAAAGCGGTGTGGGATGGAGCATAAGTCTATATCTTCACCTGCAGCTTGAAGTCTAATTTAATAGACTAAAACTAACTCTTCATGGGAAGTCCTATGTATAGCATGTCAGCTTGTAAGTGGATAGTCTACTCTTTAGGCTATGTTCACACGGCAATTATTGGGACGTATCTCGCCCCGTAATTCGCGTCGTACTGTGCTAAATACAGGGCAAGATACGTCCCAATAATTACGGTAATCCACAGTTCTCATAAAGAACTATGGATTACATCTCCTCTACCCGCTTGGACAATTCGCTGAGCGAGGAGAGAAGTGACATGTGAATTATTCATGGCGTATACGCGCCGTGAATAATGAATGTCTATGGGGCAAGCGGGCTGCCCGTCCCCGCTTCCGAGCAAACAGCGTAATTGTGGGCGAAATACGTCCCCGCAATTACGCCACCGTGTGAACATAGCCTGACAAGTACGTTGTGCACATACACCGATTAGCCATAAAATTTCAACTACTGAGGCTGAAGTTGAAGTGCCTAATATTAGCTCATGACAATGGCACTTGTCAAGGGGTAGGATACATTAGGCAGCAAGTGAACAGTCGATGCCTTACGTTAATGCGTGATAATTAGGAAAAATGGACAAGTATAAGGATCTGAGAAACTTTGACAAGGGCAGAATTATGATGATTAAATGAATGGGTCAAATCATCTCCATAACAGCAGATCTTGTGGGGTATAGTTACATAGTTTGTAAGGCTGAAAAAAGATAAATGTCCATCCAGTTCAGCCTGTTTCACAGTGTTGATCCAGAGAAAGGCAAAAAAGACATGAAGTTGGAGCCAAGTTTCCTCATCTTGGGAGAAAATTCCTTCCTGACTCCAATCTGGCAATCGGAATAAATCCCTGGATCAACGACCCTCTCCAGAATACTGGTCACTATAACTTGTTATATTATTACATCTATAAATGTATCCAGACCCCTCTCCAGAATCCTGGTCACTATAACTTGTTATATTATTACATCTATAAATGTATCCAGACCCCTATCCAGAATCCTGGTCTCTATAACTTTTTATATTATTACATCTATAAATGTATCCAGACCCTTCTCCAGATTCCTAGTCTCTATAAATTGTTATAGTGACAAGAAAAGACTTCCAAAGCGTTTCCCCCAATAATACTAAGGGTGTGTTACCACGGCAGAGGACAAATACCGGTCGGTTTACCCGTAGGGGAGAGGGGTGTCTTTTCTCCGCGATGAGCGGAGAAAAGCCCTCCCCCTTCACATTCAAAAGCACGGATTCTGTCCGAAAACCGGACGGAAAAATGTGCTTGTAGAATGTCTTGCGGGCGGAAAAACCACCAGACGGAAAACCTGTGCAGTGTGGACTGCTGCACGGGTTTTCCATAGAGCACCATTGTGCTAATTTTCCGTCCGAAAATCCGTGCCGTGGGGATATGCCCTAAGGGTTCATCAGGGAGATACAACATTACCCAATCTTCTGATAAATATTGGGAATACAAATGAGTACACACTGATAGAATATCAATAAACACCAAAAAGATACATAAATTAATGAAAAATCAACAATAACAGTAAAGAGACCAAAAACCGTACTTTACATACATATGTACTAGCACTGACAGCGATGCCAGCGAAAACACATAAACATGTGATTAGATAGCATTGATATACTCACGGCACCACAGATGAAGAACGAGAGCCTGAATGTGATCCATATCCAAGGCGCTCTTTGGGGCAAAATTACCCCCTAACAACTACTAGACCTAGGAGGAGCAAATGATCATTATCATTTAGGTAGGTTCTATGCACCTAGAGAGTACTAGGGGGAGCGTTTCTTTTTTTTTTTTATTAAATATTATTAAAAGTTATATTTTATGGTGGGATTTACTTTTCCGTCTGTGATTTCTTTTTGATTTTTGTGTCAATTCCTGCTTTGTTTATGGTTATATCCTTTATGGTTTCCAATCAATTCATTAAATTAGTCTTAGTGGGTTTTTTATCCTGTACACTGAACACCGTAGAAGAAAAAAAATACCAAACGCCAAAATTGCGTTTTTGCGGGGGGTTTTTTGGGGTCATTTCACATTCTCTAGAAATTGGAATAAAGGTGATCAACAAAGTCGCATATATTCCAGACTGGTACCAGTAAAAAGTACACCGCAGCCTACAAAAAATGCATCCTCACTCAAGTCTATAGATAGAAGTACAAAAAAGTTATTGGTCGCAAAAAAGGGCGCCACGGCAAAAAGTAAATGTTTGAATTTTTTTTTTCCAGTACGTTTGGTATTGCCGGATTCATATCAACCTGTAGAATACAGATAATACATAATTTATACTGAAGATTGAAAGCCGTAAAAACAAACCTCGTGCTAGTACTTATCCCAGTATATTCTGTGGTACGATGTTTGAGCAACACTAACAGGACTACACAATATTAGGCTGCTGGTGTTAATGTTATGGCTGATAAATGTAGATATTAACCTATAGCAGTGATCTTTAACCTGTTGCACAACTACAACTCCCAGCATTCCCTGGGCCTTAGCTGTCAGGGTATGCTGGCTTGTAGTTTCACAGCTGAGGTCATTTGATTAATGCAATTAACTAATTCACTGTTTTTAAAATAACGTTTTTGTGGAACTCCTCCTCGGCAACATTGCTACCTGTTTTGATGTGTAATTTTTGTTCTATAGGGCTTACTACCCCGTGGAGAGAAGCCTAATCCACTGCGTGAGAAGAACGCACGGGTGAACCAGCTGCTGCGCTCATGGCTTCCACGTCTCCCTGGAGTTCAGCTCCTGGACGTAGATTTTGGATTTGTTCACTCAGACGGCGCCATATCTCGACATGACATGTTTGATTTCCTCCATCTCACGGCTGCTGGTTATGCCAAGGTCTGTAGGCCACTTCATGAACTGATTATGCAACTCCTGGAGGAGACCCCAGAGGAAAAACAAGTCACTCTGGCCTGATGGGCAGATTCCTCTTCACCCTGTCGTCAGTGTTACATCATTGGCTGCCCCCCTTCGCTCACTACTATTGCCTCAGCTGTATATCTACATGCTCAGTGTATATACACAGAACTCATATACATCTGCCGAAACCCAGCTTTTCCTGCGCTTACTGGTTATTGTCTCCCATATTATTGGAAACTCATGTCCCCAGTAGAGTCTGAGGTTCGGAATGATATATGGATCCTATAAGTGGGAGCAGCAAGAAGGCTAAAATCACCGAGTAGACTTTGTAAATCCATGAGAAACCCAGTATACAGCGACGGTGATGCCCTCAGTGTGATGGAGTGATATGGTGTGTAGTGTATATGTAGAAGCTAATGTTCGGGACACCACTCCAGATGGAACAGCTGGCTGACCTGTTGTGTATTTTTCCTTTTGCTTAGCATTGAATCTTACTGGTTTCTGCAAGGGTTTGTATAGGTTATTGGTGAGGCTAAGTGGTGTGTAGCGGGTACCCCTGGCAAGAGAAGGTTAACATGTCTAAAAACTGGAGCAAGTTTCTAAAGCCTAGCATTAATCATGTCACCGCTGTGAAGTGTTTACAAGTTAACTTCTTCCTTGCTAGAGCAACCTACGCCATATTACAGTTACTCCTAGTTTATTTTATGAATTGATAAATTTGTTCTTTGACTGTCCTCTCACTGTGCAACATATGCACAGTATTGGAAATGTGTGAAAATATATATATATGTAATGCTTGTATGAATTGTATGCTCGATAGCTTCGGTCTAGCCAGGGACCAAAGCTGGAAAATGACCCGTCTTACAAGGATATCAGCAGTATGACTTGGGCATTATGGGTAACAGCATGCGGCTTAGAAAAGAAGCATAGAGCAATATGTAACATAGCTATAACACAAAGTATATGTTTGGTGCAGAATTAGGGCCAATAAAAGCTGCAGATAGCGGGGATACCCTATAGTGTTTGATTTGTCTGTACAGCTTTAACTCTCATTCGTAGATCTCACATCTATAGAGCTTATGCTTCGATGTATGGCATATTGAATCGATTGTCCCTCGTTGTTGTGTGCGTATGGAGCGGAATTATAAAGAAAACAATGGAAATATGGTCTCTGTCTTTCTGTCAAGAGTAAAGGTTCCCCTTCCTGCATCTAAGGGGCCGTTCACACGGCTTATTTCGCCACGGATTGGAGCCATACTGCGCGCCGGATTTGCGCTGCAGTACGGCGCCAATCCGTCGCAGTAATTACGGTAATCCACTGCTCTCATAGAGAACAGTGGATTCTGTCGCTCCTCCCTGCCGGGCGGGGAGAAAGTCACTTGCACATTATCCAGGCCCAATACGCGCCGTGGATAATGCAAGTCTATGGGGCCGGCGGGCAGCGCCTCCGACCCGCCCCTTATTCAAGCCGTAATTGCGAGCGCAATCCGGCTCGCAATTAGGGCTTGAATAAGCTGTGTGAACACGGCCTAAGTGGTTTATCCAAAAATGAAACACAGTACGTACTAGGTTCTGGAAAGTCACTGGCAATATGAACTCCTGTACCAGCATCACCGATGTAGATGCATCTTCTAATAAAGATGGGAAAGACTGAGTTTGATGCATTGTTTTTATCAACAGAATTATATGACTGGGTTCCTTGTACGTTTGGTGAGAAATGAAACTCACATGTTCAGGGGCTGAAGCTACGACTACAGCTTAAAGGGGTTTTGCCAAGAAGTGAGTTCCTCACCTAACAGGCTGATACTCCCCTCTTGAGGCCTGAAAAAAAGGGGTATTGTGTTTCTGTGTTTAAAAAAAACAAGTACCTCCTCTGTGATGTCATCGCTCCACCTCCCATGCACGCTCCTGATACTTAGTCTCTGTAGTTGAGCAAACATTGTTTTGCTAATCCACAGAGGAGAACTGTATTGTGCACAAGCTATATGCATTTTATTTCTCCCTCTTATTCGCTCAGGAGAGAAGATAAGCTCAGCAGGCAGCCTTCTTTCATTCCTTCTTCATGAACGCTGTGGCGGGAGAGGGGCTGAGCAGGGAGCGTCTGCATGTTTACTCAGATAATTACATTACAACCAGTGGACTCTCTATACAAAAGATACAAGATCTTTCTCCCCAGTCCCTTCAAAGCTCGTTCATGTTCCCTGCCATCAGATATGAAGTGCAAACAACGCAAGCGCAGCCAGATCAGCTCCTGGTCATATCTAATGTAAACTGTCAGGAAACTAAGGGCATGTAAGTCAGGCTGTAGCTCTGAGGCTTCACTTTTTTTGATGACATATATTTAGAAAAGTGATTAAATACCCATTTTGGAGGATCCCATGTCAACATTAGATCATGACAAAATCCCTTTAATTTATTCTTAAGGTGAAAAGCTTAAAGTGGGCCATGGATGAACCATCCTGACCTTTATGGAATGGAGTAGAAGATTGACAGTGCTGTGGCCCCTGCGCTGTAGGTATTTAGTGAGTGTTTGTATGTTGAGCGACACTTCAGAAATGCTTGATAGGTTATTTGGTCAGTATCTTGATATCATAACAGCACCTTAGTCACAGAGATAACTTTTAAGAGTAAGTATACATGGTATTTTTTTTTCTAGAACATGTTAACCCCTTAAGGACCCGGCGTTTTTTTTTTTTGTTGTTTTTTTGTTGACACGTTCGTTTTTCCCTCCTCGCCTTTCCAGAGCCATAACTTTTTTATTATTTTTCCACCTACATAGACACATGAGGGCTTTTATTTTGCGGGACAAGATGTACTTTCTAATGGTGTTATTCACTATACTATAGAATATACTGGGAAGCCACCAAAAAATTCCAAGTGGGACAAATCGTGAAAAAAAACGTACTTTCGCCATGTTTGCAGGGGTTTTGCTTTTACAGCGTTCAATCTTCGGTCAATACAATGTGTTTTCTGTATTCTGCAGGTTGATACGCATCCAGCAATACAAACATGTAGGTTTTCCGTTATGTTTTCATACCGTAAAAAAATTCCAAACTTTTTCTATTTTTGAAATTTGCGCCGCGGTGCCAGTTTGTGCGACCAATACCTTTTTTGTACTAACACCTGCAGACGTGAGTGAGGGGGCATTTTTTGCGGGGTGAAATGTACTTTTTAACGCTAGCAGTTTGGAATGGATGCGATTTTTTTTTTTTTTTTTTTATTTTTTTTTTATCACTTTTATTCCATTTTTCAAGTGACATGAAATGACCAAAAAATCCTAATTTTGGCGTTTGGATTTTTTTTTCTTCTACGGTGTTCAACGCATGGGATAAATGATGTTATATTTTTATAGATCAGACTTTTTCGGATGCGGCAATTCCAAATATGTTTAACTTTTATATTATTGTATTGTTTTTATTTGTAAAATGAGGAAAGGGGGTGATTTGAACTTTTAATACTTTTTTTTTTTTTTGTACTGTAAAACTTTATTTTTTTCTTTTTTACTTTAACATTGAGGCCACCTATGGTATTTGACCACTAGGTGGCGCGATTGTCAATACAGTCTAATGCATTGCATAAGCAATGCATTAGACTGTACCAAGATGGCGGTTTCCCCACTTCCTGTCTGCGGATGGAAGTGGGGCAAACCAGGACATGGAAGTGACAGGAGCCTTCCCAAGACTCCCCACTGCCATGTCCGGGGGTCGGATCGTTGCAGCTATGCTGCGTCGGTGCCGATCACCCTGACGATCAGTCATTCATTCAGACGCCGCGGCCATCTTTGCCGCGGTGTCTGACGGGTTAAACAGTTTGCGCTGTAACGGCCGGGTGTTAGCGGCTAATCGCCGGCTGTGCGGGGGGGGGGTCACGGAGCGATCCCTCTGTAAAGCCCCTTATGGACCCTGGGACGTATTCATACGTCCAGGGTCCTTAAAGGGTTAAAGACAAACAAGTACTGTAGTTTTCATGTGTACCCCAATGCAGAATACACATTCAAGTTACACAGTGTGAACGTACCCTAACCCTAAAACTGCAGCAGTTTACACTTCATGATGTTGGTTGCTTTTCATGGACATGTCTGCAGGTTGACAGGGCTGTGGAGTCGGAGTAGTTATAAAATGGACCGACTCAGACTCCCAAAATATGTAATAAATACAGTTCAATGCAGTTCCAAGAGCAAGAAGAATCTGATCTTGCCAGTACTACCGCTCCCATATATTCCGCCTCATCAGATGAAGAGTTTAATTTTGAAAAGTATTTGGATGACATGGAACAGGCAAAGCGTTGCCGCAGGAGAAAAGATTCCACTCCTATAGCAAATAGATTGCCCAGATTTCAGCAAAATTTTTCACTTGCTTTCAAAGAAGTAGAAGATCAACCGTTCATCAAAACTGACTGTACAGGAGGCAATTCCCATGATGTTTCCCATGTGGTCACCGCTTTGGCACCAGCCTAGGTTAGTGTAGAGAGGCCATTCTCTAGCCTGGAAATAATCAGATTTGAGGTCATCTATGAAGGAGGATCTGATGGAGGCGATATTATTTATCAGAATAAATTCATAGGCTCACTCCACAAATGGTATTTAGCACGTTTTTGTTGAAAACTGTTTTTTTTTTCCCACTTACTGCAGCGTTTTGCATGTTTAAAGTTTGTGTTCTAAAGTCATCTAATAAATATATTTTACACCGACAAGAACTTTTGACTTTCAGGCTCTATATATCACAAGCTACTACAGCTTTGAATGTGAGACTACCATCATCTTGGCTCTCATACATAACGTTAACTTGCAACTATTTAGCAAATGCTTAGTAATGCAGATTCTTGTCATGTAACTGCATTGTTACTATTTTGCTCTTCTTGTATACTACAAATTACAACCTGTTCTTACGTTCCCTAATAGCGCACTGTGTTACCAAGCAAAAGGTCACTGGTTCGAGCAGCCATTAAAAAGATTTCCCAAGAAGAGTGAAACCGCATCACCCAGCTCCTTGATAGTGTTCTCTTGGCCAAGAAAATTGCCAAACTGCATCATGTGAGGCCATAACAGCTCAAGAATATGAAATTAAGTCCATCCATCGAGACAACAAGTTGGCTCATTACAAGGTCTATCAGTTCTGATGAGACAAACACAGCAGTGGAGGTGGCTCATATGCTTCGTTAGAGTGAGAAGCAAGCACCATGCAACACACATTACACAAGTCTGGAACGATGGCCCGAAAAAAGGTGAAGAAGCCTCAATCTCGTCATAAGAAATGTCGGCATAGAGTTTACAAAGAAAGTACAAAAAATGGAAGATTGGAAACAGGTGATTTGGAGCGATGAGATGAAAGTCCAATAGACTGGGCTCTGATGGGGCAAGTGGATGTGGAAGAATGGAGTTAACGGATTAAGAAATTGAATAAACTGTCGCTTTCAGTGGAGGAAGCCTGATGATATGGGCATGTTTCACAGCCAAAGATGTTTGATAATTGACCAGGATCGATGTTGATCTCAATGCTGAGCTTTATGTGAGTGTCCTAGAAGGTGAGTCTTCATATACTCGAGTACTATGGGTATGAAAAGGATGACAAGGTGTTCCATCAGGACAACAACCTGAAGCAGACATCAAGGTTGCGGAAGGAATTGTTCAATGACAATGAAGTGGAGTTACTGTATTGGCCTCCACAGTCCCCCAACCTCAACCCAATCCAACACTTGTGGGTAGAGTTGAAGAAAAAGCTGTATTTGTATCCAAGTCCAGAATGCACCAACATTGGGAAAGTGTAGAAGAGACCTGGATCAGATTTTGGTCAAGACATGCTTGAATCTGATTCAGAGCCCAGAAGGATTCAGGAAGTATTGAAAGCGAAAGGTGGATTTACCAAATTCCAACAAAATGATAAAAATTAACATTTTTATTTTTGGGAGCAAAACCGTAACCATGCAGTTACATGACAAGAATCTTAAGAACTAAGCAAATGCTAAATACTTGCAAGTCAAATTTATGTAAAAGATAGGTAAGATGATTGTCAATAAAATGATTATAGTCTCACGTTCAAAGCTGTAGTGGATGGTGAGATATGGAGCCTGAAAGTCACAAGTTCAAAACATTGTTACCATTTTGCTTGTCAGTGTTTGTTCTACCTAAATAGCTCGATTATTGTATCATAAGGTGATAAAAGCCTGATGTTACCATTTTACTACAGTAAAGTTATCACTTAAACATGTGCCATGTATGAAAGAGTGGGAGTTGGAGTCGGCATTAGGGAAATTGAGGAGTCAGAGTTTTGGCTTACCGACTCCACAGCCCAGGTTAACCTACAAATTTAAGCATAAAGAGAGATACACCGGCACACCGCAAAAGTATAGTGAATTTATTTACAGTAGAAGCAGTATTATGCCAAAAATAGCTCCAAATCACATATAATATAGAAGATTACTGCCAAAATTCAAGAACAATACAAAACAAAGGTGAGTTGCAGATGTCCAAGTGACGTTTCGGCCAAAAGGCCTTTATCAAACAACATCTGTATGTAGATTGAATGAATGGATAAGGATATTTGTAAAGGCGATAAAGTATGAGGCTGGATCTGCGCTGCCCTGCTGACCTCCCGGACGTCATACTGACTCCCTCCACGTATTTATGCCTTATTTTTCAGCGCTGACAACTAAGTACCCAGTGTTTCTCAGATCCAGCCTAATACTTTATTGCTTTTACAAATATCCTTATCCATTAATTCAATCTACATACAGATGTTGTTTGATAAAGGCCTTTTGGCCGAAACGTCACTTGGACATCTGCACCCACCTTTGTTTTGTATTGTTCTTGAATTTTGGCAGTAATCTTCTATATTATATGTGATTTGGAGCTATTTTTGGCATAATACTGCTTCCACTGTAAATAAATTCACTATACTTTTGCATAATTTTTTGGTGTGCCGGTGTATATCTCTTTATGCTGACATAGGGAATTCTTCCCTTTACACCAGAGCACCCGCTCAGAACTCCTACCCATATGGTGTGCATGACTTATATATATTCCTTTAACCTACAAATTTAAAACTTGGAGCTCCCTGTGAAACATGCTTTTCATCATCACCATCATACTCTTATTGCTTTAACGTGTATATAGTGCAAAGATAAAGTACAGTAGCTGCCCATAAGAGGCAGTCAGGTATTAGCTCTCATTTTCCAGAGCTCTTTTGATTGCTAAATATTTTTTAATATAAGTGATTTCGGCCTTTAACCGTAAACAGTGGAATTCACACCAAGCGGGAATCTTGAAAACGGTGAAAACAGTAAAAACTCCCATCTAAACGCAGCATTACTTTTGTTATACAGTAAGGTGAAACTCTAGACATAAGCAGAAAATCCAGGTTTGCCCAGTAGTAGGGTGCGACTCCACCAAAAAGTTATATACTTTCCTAATCTACTACTCTGAAGACAGACCAGGATCTTTTTGCAGATCGCACCTGCAGCTTACTACCGTGCACAGGTCGCAGGCAGTATGTAGAGAGCTACTTCCTAGACAAATTTTTGGGTGGGTATGACAACCATTGCCGGAGAGCTGTCCATTAAGCCAGCCTACCCAAGACCACAAATAGTGCCAAAAACATGGCAATTTTGAGAAATCACAGTGTGTTGCTGACATTCTGGTAAAAATGACAACAACATTTTCATGGAGAAGTAAAAATGTACATTATCTGCAACTAGTAAACAATTCAGGCCACCTTGTCAAGTTTAACTAGAGAGTGTCACACAATCTCTAAAATCAAACTTCAAAATTTGATGTTTTAACCTAGAGATACAGGGGGGGAAATAAGTATTTGATACACTGGTGATTTTACCAGTTTTCACACCTACAAAGCATGGAGACATTTGTACTTTTTAGTGTAGGTCACTTCAACTGTGAGAGGCATTAAAATTTGCATTTTAATGTCTGAAATAAGTATTTGGCACAGTAGAAATACAGAAGTTAATATTTGGTACAGAAACCTTTGTTTGCAGTTACAGAGGTCAGAAGTTTCCGGTAGTTCTTGACACTAGTTTGCACACACTGCAGCAGGGATTTTGGCCCACTCTTCCATACAGATCTTCTCCACATCTTTCAGGTCTTGGGACTGTCACTTGGCTACATTGAGTTTTAGCTTTCTTCAAAGATTTTCGATTTGGTTCAGGTCTGAAGACTTGCTAAGTCATTCCAGGACCTTTGGAGCAGTTCTTACGGAGCAACTCCTAAGTTGCCCTGGCTGTGTGTTTCAGGTCATTGTCCTGCTGAAAGATCCAGCCATGACCCATCTTCAATGCTCTTACTATGGGAAGGATGCTGTCAACCAAAATCTCGTAATATATGGCCCCATCCATCCTCCCTTTAATAAAGTGAAGTCATCTTGTCCACTTTGCAAAAAAGTACCCTCAAAGTATGATGTTTCCACCCCCTATGCTTCACGATTGGGATGGTGTTCTTGGGGTTGAACTCGCCCTTCTTCTTCCGCCAAAAACAGCAACTGGAGCGTATACCAAAAAGTTGTATTTTGGTCTCATCTGACCACATAACCTTCTCCTAAACCTCCTCTGGGTCATCCAGATGGTCATTGATGAACTTCAAATGGGCCTGGACATTTGCTGCCATGAACAGGGGGACTTTTCGTGCCCTGCAGGATTTTAATCCATAACAACATAGTGTGTTACTAATGGTAATCTTTGAGACTGTGGTCCTAGCTCTATTCAGCTCCTCCCATGTAGTTCTGGGATTATTCCTGACCTTTCTCAGAATCATCTTTACCCCAAGATCTTGCATGGAGCCCCAGCCCAAGGAAGATTGACTTTCATCTTGTGTTCTTCCATTTTCTAATAATTGCGTCAACAGTTGATGCCTTCTCACCAAGCTGCTTGCCTTTTGTTCTATAGCCCATCCCAGCCTTGTGCAGATCTACAATTTTGTCCCTCATGTACTTAGCTCTCTGGGCCTGGACACGGTGAAGAGGTTGGCGTGCAATTCAGTCACAGTGGAAAGGTGTTTTTTTTTAATACAAATACAGAGTTCAAACAGGTGCAATTAATACAGGCAATGAGTGCAGAGTAGTAGGGCTTCTTAAAGAAAAAGGAACAGGTCTGTGAAATCCAGAATTCATGCTGGTTGGTCGGTGATCAAATACTTATTTCATGCAATAAAATGCACATTAATTATTTAAAAATCATACAATGTGATTTTCTGAATTTTTTTCTTTAGGTTCTGTCTCTCACAATTAATGTGTACCTACAATAAAAATTACAGACCTCTCCTTTCTGTGTAAGTGGGAAAACTTGCAAAACCGCCAGTGTATCAAATATTTATTTTCCCCACTGTATCTCTCTATTGATGGCATAGTGCACACGGTTACTATTAGATAAAGCTGCAAAAATGATATCCATATAGTAGGCGTACCAGCATAAAAGAACAGCTAGGTAAATACTAGGAACGACATTGTGTTTAGAAGATGCAACATAGTTCAGTTGACTAGAAGACTTTTTTGTAATAAAGAAGATGTGATTTTATCATACGAGCCTGATATCAGCTGTAAAGCAAGGTGGTGGATATGTTCTGGTTTGGGGCTGCTGTAGCCTCAGGGCCTGGGCAGCTCATGCTCGTAGAACCCAGTATGACATATTTATTATATGACAGGGTGCCTGGTTATAAAGCAATAATATCTGTCAGAAAGTAAGAGGTCATCTGAAATTTAATCACTTAACCAGGGTTGGATTTACCTTTACAGAGCCTTGGGTAAAGGATGCCTGCTGAATGAAACCTTTATTTATTTTATTCATTTATATAGTGCCATTATATTTCACAGAGATTATCATTATTCACTTGGTTTCTGTCCCATTGGGATTCACTGTCTAAATTCCAGATGTACCTATCAGTATGTTTTTGGAGTGTGTAGAAAACCAGAGGAAATGCAATAAAAAGGGGAGAACATACAGACTTTTTGCAGATTATATCTTTGGTGGGATTCGAACCCAGGACTCCAGCAATTTCAAGACAACAATGCTAAGCACTCGGCCACTACAGGTGCTTCCAGGGCTGTGGAGTCGGCAAGCCAAAGCCCCAACTCCGACTCCTCAATTTCCCAAACCTCCGACTCCCGACTCCGACTCCTGACTCCCTCATACATGGCGCATGTTTAAGTGATAACTTTACTGTAGTAAATTGGTAACATCCGGCTGTTTATTACCTTATGATACAATAATCAAGCTATTTAGGTAGAACAGACACTGATAAGCAAAAGGGTAACAATGTTTTGATCTTTTGAACACTTCTGGGTGGAGTTTGTCCAGTCTGCACCAACATTGGGAATATATAGAAGAGACCTGGGATCAGATTTTGGTCAAGATATGCTTGAATCCGATTCAGAGCCCAGAAGGATTCAGGCAGTATAGAAAACCAAAGGTGGATTTCCCAACTGCTAACAAAATAAAACAAATTAACATTTTTGATTTTTAGGAGCAAAACAGTAACAGTGCAGTTAAAGGAAAGAATCTGCAGAACTAAGCAGATGCTAAATACTTGCAAGTCAAATTTATGTATAAGATCGGTAAGATGACTGTATATAAAATTACAGTAGCCTCATGTACACAGCTGTAGTTGGATGGTGAGATATGGAGCCTGAAAGTCACAAGTTCAAAACATTGTTACCCTTTTGCTTGTCAGTGTAAAATATGTTTATTGGATATGACTTTAGAACACAAAAAAAATTGTAAATATGCAAAACACTGCAGGAACATTTGTGGAGTCTCTGAATTTGTTCTGAGAAATAGTATTGCCTCCATCAGATCCTGCATACATGACCTCACATCTGATCTCATTATTTCCAGGCTAGGGAACGGCCTCTCTACACTTACTTGGGTTGGGGGCAAAGCGGTGAGCACATCTCTAACAATGTCAGGGTATAAAGGAATTGCCTCAGCCACAGTCAGTTTAGATCAGGGATGTCAAACTCGTTTTCACCAGGGGCCACATCAGCCTCACGGCGTACCTTAAAGGGCCGATATAATTTTAGAGCTACTTGTAGGTAGATAAGTGGGTATAAAGCCCCCTGTAGATGACAGTTATATCTGCCCATGTAGGTAGATAGGTATTTTGCCCCCTGTAGCCAGGTAGTAATATGCCTCCTGCAGCCAGGTAATATGCCCTCTGCAGCCAGGTAATATGCCCCATATAGAAAGGGAGATGCCCCACATAGCCCCCTGTAGCCAGGGAGATGCCCTATATAGCCCCATGTAGCCAGGGAGATGCCCCACATAGCCCCCTGTAGCCAGGGAGATGCACCACATAGTCCCCTGTAGCCTGATTGATGCCCCATATAGCCCCCTGTAGCCAGGGAGATGCCCCACAGTCCCCTGTAGCCTGATAGATACCCCACATAGCCCCCTGTAGCCAGGGAGATGTCCCACATAGTCCCCTGTAGCCTGATAGATGCCCCACATATCCCCCTGTAGCCAGGGAGATGCCCCACATAGCCCCCTGTAGCCAGGGATATGCCCCACATAGCCCCCTGTAGCCAGGGAGATGCCCCACATAGCCCCCTGTAGCCAGGGAGATGCACCACATAGTCCCATGTAGCCATATATATGCCCGATATAGCCCCCCTGTAGCCATGTAGATGCCCCATATAGTCCCCCTGTAGCCATGTAGATGCCCCATAGCCCCCTCAGTAGCCATGTAGATGCCCCATAGCCCCCCAGTAGCCATGTAGATGCCCCATAGCCCCCTGTAGTCAGGTACATGCCCCATATAGCCCCCCAGTAGCTAGGCAGATGCCCCATGTAGGCCCCCACTAGCCTGGCAGATGCCCCATGTAGGCCCCCTGTAGCCAGGCAGATGCCCCATGTAGGCCCCCAGTAGCCAGGCAGATGCCCCCTAATGATTATAAAATTAAAAAACATCTACTTACCTCCTGTCCGTGCAGCTCAGCCTGGCCCTGGGAGCGGAATCTTTTCCCCTGGGGCAGCTCTTTGCCTGCTCCATGTAATCAATTACACTCCTCATGTGATGAGGCTGAAGATATTGGAGCAGTAGTACTGGCTGGACCCAATTCCTCTTGCTCTTTGCATCAAACTAACTGGACCAACTAATTATATATTTTGGGAGTCGGAGTCGGCCCATTTTATGACGACTCCGACTCCTGAAAAATAGTCACCGACTCCGACTCTACAGCCCTGGGTGCTTCTCAATAAATTAAAATATCAGCCAAAAGTTTTTTTTTTTCAGTAATTCAATTAGAAAAATGAAACTCATATATAGAGTCATTACAAGCAGAGTGAACTTTTTCAAGTGTTTATGTTAATCTTGATTATTATGGCTTAGGGTGCTTTCACACGGTGCGGTTTTGGTGCGTTTTTTGGATGAGGTTTTTTGGATGCATTTTTTGTGAAACAATGTATAGCATAAACGCATCCAAAAAAACGCACCTAAACAGCACTCTGTGAAAGAACCCATACAGCCTAGGAAAACCCAAAAGTCAGTATCTCAGAAAATTAGAATAATTAAACCAAAACACCCTTAAATGCTTCCTAAGCATTTTAAAAGGTCCCTTAGTCTGGTTCAGTAGATGACACAATTATGGGGAAGACTGCTGACTTGACAGATGTCCAGAAGACAATCATTGATACACTCTACAAGGAGGGTAAGCCACAAAAATTCAGTGCTAAAGAAGCTGGCTGTTCAGAGAGGGCTGTATTAAAGCATATTAATGGAAAGTTGAATGGAAGGAAAAAGTGTGGTAGAAAAAGGTGCATAAGCAACTGGGATAATTGCAGCCTTGATAGGATTGTTAAGAAAAGACCATTCAAAAACTTGAGAGAGATTCACAAGGAGTAGACTGCTGCTGGAGTCTGTGCTTCAAGAGCCACCACTCACTGACATATCCAGGACATGGGCTACAAGTGTCGCATTCCATGTGTCAAGCCACTCATGACCAATAGACAATGCCAGGAGCACCTTACCTGGGCCAAGGAGAAAAAGAACTGGACTGTTGCTTAGTGGTCCAAGGTGTTGTTTTCAGATGAAAGTAAATTTTACATTTCATTTGGAAATCAAGGTCACAGAGTCTGGAGGAAGAGTGGAGAGACACACAGTCCAAGCTGCTTGAGGTCTAGCGTGAAGTTTCCACAATCAATGATGGTTTGGGCTGTCATGTCATCTGCTGGTGTAGGTCCACTGTGTTTTATCAAGACCACAGTCAGCGCAGCCATCTGCCAGGAAATTTTAGAGCACTTCCCTCTGCAGACAAGCTTTTTGGAGATTAAATTTTCATTTTCCAGCAGGACTTGGCACCTGTCCACACTGTCAAAAGTACAAATGCCTGGTTTAATAACCACAGCATCACTGTGCTTGATTGGCCAGAAAACTCGCCAGACCTTAATTGTCAAGGGGAAGATGAGAGACACCAGATCAAACAATGCAGACGAGCTGAAGGCTGCTATCAAATCAACCCAGGCTTCCATAACACCTCTGCAGTGCCACCGGCTGATCACCTTCATGCCATGCCGCATTAATGCAGTCATTTATGGAAAAGTAGCCCCGATCAAGTATTGAGTGCATTTACTGTACATACTTTTCATTTGGCTAAACTTCTGTGTTCCGAAATTTTTTTTACAGTTGGTCTTAGATAATATTCTAATTTTCTGAGATAATGTCTTTTGGGTTTTCCTTGGCTGTAAGCCATACATCAAGATTAACATAGATAAACACTTGAAAAAGTTCACTTTGTCTGTAATGACTCTATATAATATAGAAGTTTAACTTTTTGAATTGAATTGCTGAAAAAAAAACCTTTGGCTGATATTCTAATTTATTGAGAAGCACCTGCATGTTTCCCAGCATGTATTCCTACATTGATTAGCTCTCCTCCAGAAGGAGAAATTTTCTTTCTAGTGCCACTTACTGCAGGGAGCTTTGCAGCAAGTTAGTGTCTTGCTTATTAAAGAGCCTTGAAATATGACTTGAAATTATTAGCAAAAGCAAAATATTCTCCAAAAAAAGACACCAGTTTATTAATTGGTTTCTTTTTTTTTTTAATGAAAGCCAGAGTACATGCACTGTTCACCCAATTGCATAAAAAAGTACAAGTGTCTCACACAGAAAGTGCAGTAGAATACAGTTTTATACCCCTCTCTAAAAAGAAAAGAGCCCACTCTAAACCTTATTCCATCTTGTCAGGGCTAGAAGCCACCTGCAAGGTGTTGGTCAAGTGGTCCTTCTTTACCAGAGCTAGGGAAGACCCAATACACACTCCTGGAATCATTCTGGGTGACAATGCAGAGTGTCAACTAAGGAGTTTAAAAATTAGGTTAGCCTATCCAGAAAGAGCCAGGGTTGCAGGAGGGAAAGGAACCTGATGGCCACACATTCATCCCCCAGACCTGAGGCCACCTTATCCCAAAATCCTTGTGACAGACAACAGTGACATAAAATATAAATAAGTATGGGGGGCGGGACCGGAAGTCCATGGCGACGGACGTGTAACTGAGGATCTCCGCAGCACGGCTACCTTCTCGGGGGAGAAATAGCGGCACCCTGGCATCAAAACGCTGCCGAAAAGCTCCACATACAGCTCCTGACCTCCTCCACAGGCCGGCGTATAGCAAAGGGATAGAGGACTACTTCCCGGGCGCAGCAGCGGCGAAGTCCCGCGATCCGACACGTGGCGGGCGCCATCTTCCCTTCTCCTCCCGGCAGCCGGATGCGCCGCTCCAACCATCAGCGGAGCGCAGCCGGCATCTAGCTGCAGCACCGGTGCCTGTGAGGGACCAGCCAAGAAACGGGGGACCTCTCTCCGCCGCTCCCGACACAGAGACCGGTACCTTCCTGCGCCTGAAGCACAAACAGGTCAGTGGGCCTCTCCAGTCAGGAGCCTCGCAGCAGCAGCAGCAGGCATCCAAACTTAATCCCTGCATTACCGGAGTACTCTCCCGGCTCCCTACGGCTTCCCATTCACCATCAAACCACCTGGGACCGTGCATCTGCCCTGCTAGCCCCCAAATACAGCCAACCATCTCCTCAGGGGACTTGCCTGAACCCCAACATCCAGGGGGTCCGCAAATATCTACTTTGGTGGCCCAGACAATGCCTCCTAAAGCCCAAAGACAATATCAGGCCCAAAAAAGGGCACCAGGCACCCCAGCCCCTGCTGTATCTGCATGGACAACATGTAATGATGACACCACAGATGGGGACACGGATGCAGAATTGCAGAGACCGGTGGAGCAGAATAGGGGACCCCCCTCTCCTCAAATAGCGGGGCCTGCACCCGGCATTGAAGACCCAGCCGACACAACAGACGACTGCCGCACTTACCTGAAACATATCCCTACAAGGGCTGACTTCACACGGCTAGTGGCAGAGGTTAAGGAAACTTGTAGATCGGAAATTGCACAAATGCGCCAAGACCTCACTCAAGTAGCTGAGAGAGTTGACTCCCTGGAAACAGCGCATGACCATACCCGCCGCTATACTTCTCATCTGGAACAATGCGTGACCTCCCAGTCTCTCCTGCTCAGAGACACACAGAAACACCTAGAGGACTTAGACACCAGAGGGCGCCGCAACAACATACGAGTGCGGGGGGTGCCGGAACCTGAAGGAGAGGAAAACCTCCAAGTCATCCTTGAGGCCATCTTCAACAACCTTTTGGGACTCCCACTGTCTACGCCTATAAAGTTTGATCGACTCCACAGAGCGCTGCGCCCAAAGTCCGCGTCTCAACAGCCACGGGACATAGTTTGTTGTGTGCACGACTTCACTGTAAAAGAACAGATCATGGCGCAGTCGAGAAAACAAAAGCAAATTGACTTTGCAGGGGCCACTGTCCAGCTCTACCCAGACCTGTCCTGGATTACGTTGCAAAGAAGATGACACCTTCGCCCCCTGCTTGACCTTCTAAAACAACAGGGCATCACCTACAGATGGGGATACCCCTTTGCCCTCTTTGCCTCTAAGAACAACAAATCCGCCACTCTCAAGACACATGAGGAATTGCAGGCTTTCTGTTCGGCCCTGAATGTCACGCTTCCAGATATAACGGACTGGGAACTTGCGATCCTTTAAAAAGCTCTACCCCTAATTTGGAGCCAAGCTCGAAGCAAGAGAAGGCGACGTCAAAATAGGGACTCTCTGGATGGATCTCCTGCCCTTACTCCGCCTCTCCAACCTGAAAACCTTGGATGATGTTCGAAGGACTTTGTCTCTCACAAGAACCAGCGGCGGTGAAAGGCTGGCCTCGTGTTACGGATTGGCACACCCTTTACCCCACCTGATCCCTTCCTTTCCTCTTCCTTTTTACCCTTATTTTCCGCTCCCTCCTCCCCTCCCATATGATGGAACATTTGCCGAATCTGTTTTCCATTGCTTAGCTAGCACACTAATGTCCTTTATCCCACTCACTTAGGCATTAATAGCCAGGTTACTTACGCAAGAATTAGTCTTATATCTCCCCCACTGATACGATTTGGGTCTTGACTCTACATAGGCCTTCACTATTCATTGTCGACCCTACATTTAGAGGTAGCTTTACCTGTGGACACACCGTAGTGACCCAAGAGTTTTTTTGCTATCTACCAGTCTCACAGTCTGAACCCAGGGGCCACTCTGGAGTACCTAAACCCCCGTTTTCGGAGGGTATGTAGTTCCACCTTCCTCCCTCACCTTAGGCTGAAGAAGGAAGTTTTTTGGTGGAGCTTGTCATTTCTTACCTTCCCTATCTAAGGCGACTTAGGCCTTAGTAAAAATCTCAGTTGAGAATGTTTTTTACAATGTTTTTTATTTGTTGTGTTTTCGCTATTGTCTTTGTCCCTGTCTCTACCCCACCTTTTGTTTCTATCTGCTGAGAGGATTATGTGCTTCCTGGCCTTACTCCACCGATCGGCGACATACGGCTGAACTGGGTGAGTGGACATCAGCTCTTTTTTACTCTGATCACAATGATTGACATATACTTATTAAACGTTAAGGGCCTAAACTCAAACATTAAAAGGAGACTGCTTTTGACCGATCTTAAGCGATCAAAGGCGCAAATAGTATTCCTACAAGAAACCCACTTTAATAAAGACAGTAATTTCACTTTTGCAAAACACCTATACCCGAGGGCCTATCAGGCCTCCCACGATAGGAAAAGGAAGGCTGGCACTGCTATATTGCTCGCTAGTCAATGCCCATTTCAGGTACAGAATTCAATTCTAGACCCTGAAGGTCGCTATGTTATACTAACGGGTCTGTATGAGGGCACACAACTGACGCTTTGCAATATTTATGCCCCAAATACCTCCCAGGTCAGGTTTCTGAGAAAAATTTTGCGAAAATTGTCCAATCTCTCTACAGGTCCACTTCTGGTTGGGGGTGACTTCAATATGTTCTTCTCTGAGAAGATGGACAAATTGTTGTTACAGGGGAAAACTTTACACCCATCTCTGAAGGCGCTAGCAAGAGAATTCAGAAAATGTATACGGGGCTTCGATCTGTATGACTTATGGCGTATTGCGCACCCAGCTGAGCAAGCATACACTTTCTATTCCCCCCCCCTACGGCTCCCACTCGCGTCTCAACTACTTCTTCGGGAATATCCCCATCCTTCGTCAATTAGTCACGGTGGAAATTCACCCCATTACTTGGTCGGATCACGCCGCACTGACGCTTTCTCTAAACTTAGGGGACACCCATTGAAGAAATGCCACTGGCGCCTTAACGAATCCCTCCTGAAACACCCCCAACATAGAGAAGAGGTACGGCAGGCTATCAGAGATTGCTTTCAAGTAAACGCTGGCTCGGTCACCTCACCGACCACGCTCTGGGAAGCACACAAGGCGATGATCCGTGGACACTGTATTGCCTTAGGATCCCGGGTTAAGAGGAATGCAGCTCTGCAGATGTCAATGCTTCAGACGCATCTTAGAACCCTTGAAGCCTCCCTAGCAATCACAGCGACTAGAAACATACTCCGAGAGGTTGTAGAAATTCGATCCAAAATGAGTAGTCTGGAAGTATCTAGAACTGAAAAATTGTTGGTCTACAGTAGGCAACGATATTATTTTCGAGCCAATAAGCCCCATACTATGCTAGCCAGGATGCTCCGAGAGGAGACCTTAGCAAAGAAACCATACTCCCTGAGAAACAGTCAAGGTACGATAATTTATGACCCCCAAGAGGTTTCTCAGATCTTCCATTCTTACTACGCTAAACTCTACAACCTCCCGGACTCACTGACCAACTTGTTATCGAGCAACCCAGATGCCCTACAGGAATTTTTGTCTTCCTGCAACCTTCCCTCCCTAGCCGAAGCAGACCTGAGCAATCTTAATGCTCCGATCACAATTGAAGAGATCAGGGAAACCCTTACAGACCTACCCTCCAAAAAATCCCCAGGACCGGATGGGTTCACGTATTTATACTTTCAGACCTTCTCCCTCCAATTGGAAGACCACATGGTGGAACTGTTCAACTCATTCCTGAAGGGTGAACATCTTCCCCCATCCATGCTCCATTCCTACATAACCCTTATCCCCAAACCCAATAAGGACCACCTTGATTGCGCAAATTATCGGCCTATCGCCCTACTAAATGCTGATGTGAAAATATTCGCCAAAATATTGGCTAATCGTCTATCTTACTGTCTGCCGGGATTAATTAACAAAGACCAAGTAGGATTTGTTGCTGGCAGACAGGGAGCTGACAACACCAGACGGGCTATAGACCTGATTGAAATAGCGCACAGGAGACAGGAGACAGCCCTTTTACTTAGCTTATACGCGGATAAGGCGTTTGATCGCCTAAATTGGAAGTTCATGTCTGAAGCCTTGAAAATGTTTGGTTTTCGGGGCCCCTTCCTGCAAGCCCTCAGCTCATTATACTCCCACCCCTCGGCAACCATTCGTCTCCCACATGCTGAATCCCCCTTGATTAAACTAAAAAACGGCACCAGGCAGGGGTGCCCCCTATCCCCAATGATCTTTGTCTTGTGCATAGAACCGTTAGCGGCGGCCATACGCAATAACCCGGACATCACGGGCATCCGAGTCCGAGACAGGGACTTTAAAGTATCGCTCTATGCAGACGACATACTTCTGACCCTAACCAACTTGCACACTACTATCCCCAATCTACAATCACTCCTAAACTACTTTGGGCTTCTATCGGGCTACAAAGTCAATCCAGCTAAAACAGAGGCATTGCCTCTGAATATCCAGGCTGCTCAGCTGGACTTGTACAGATCGAACTTCGGCTACAATTGGAAGCAAAGATCTCTGAGGTATTTGGGGATCAACTTGACATCATCATACAATACGCTGTTTTCAAACAACTACCCGGATAAATTCTTGGAAGTACACCGGTTATTAAGTAAATGGCACGCCCTACCAATCTCGCTTTTAGGCAGAATAGCAGCAATTAAAATGATGGCTCTCCCAAAGCTGATGTATCTGTTCGAGACGCTACCAGTGCCGATACCCAGCAAAGACTTAAAAGTCATGCAAGCTACCTTTATGCGATTTATATGGGCCCGAGGCAGACACCGTATCCCAAAATCGGTCCTATTAGCACCCAAGACTCAGGGTGGTCTCTCTGTGCCTGACATACAAAAGTATTATTGGGCAGCGCAGCTACGGCGAATCCCAGCTTGGTCGTCGCTATTTGCGTATGCCAGATGGACAGAATTGGAGAAGCTATGGCTGGCCCCGATCCATCCCAATTCGCTCCTGTGGTCTACGACTCATAACCAGGTAGATGTGCCACTGTTGGGTCCCATGGCTCTGACGTGGAGGGTGTGGAAATCTTGTCATAATAAATTTAACCTTAGTTCGCGATATTCACCTATGACATCGTTTCTTTTCCAACCACTGCTACCGGACAGCCTCCAGGGTCCCCACGTGAAACCATGGTTCAACAGTCAGGTATTCAGGCTGGCGGACATTGTAGACCACAGGACCCGAGAGATCCTACCCTTTGAAGTTCTTAGAGAAAGGTATAAGTTACCGCCCCAAACTTACTACACTTATTTGCAGATTAGACATTTCCTACTTAGATCTATGTCCACTATGTCGGTATCGTGCCCCACTAGCTTTGAGAAACTATGTCGAGCAAACTCTTCTACAGCCAGGCTGATTTCCTCAATATACAAAATGTTGGTGTCCCCTGATTTGGCTCAAACGCCCAACCACTCATATATGAGAAAATAGGAAGAGTACCTAGGGACGCCCATCCCCCCAGACACATGGCAAACTATCTGGACCCAGGCGGCCAGGTCTTCCTCCTGTGTCTCCTACAAGGAAAACCAATACAAACTGCTGAGGCACTGGTATCACACCCCTGTGCTTCTACATACTTTCTACCCTAATGTCTCTGACCTTTGCTGGTGATGTGGAGAGACACAAGGAACCCTGACTCATATATTTTAGGATTGCCCTAGAATAAAACCCCTGTGGAAAACCCGAGCCATTCTAGGAGTCAACATTCCCCGTACTCCCAAGGCTTACCTACTGAATATCTTCCCTAGTGACATGCGCCGGCCCCAATCGCGTCTCCTCCTACACATGATAACAGCAGCTAAGTGTCTTATAAGCAAACACTGGAAATGCCAAGAACCCCCTTCAAAAGATCAGTTGATCAGCCGAGTGAAGGACATCCGTGAAATGGAATACCTCACGGCTCTCCTAGACAACAGGCTTGACAAATTTGAGATAATCTGGAAACCCTGGGATAACTATATAGTCTCCACCGTCCCCTGACGGAAGCACCGTAATGCGGGCCTTGAACAGGTGCTCCTTCTCTTGACTGTCCGTATCCAACATTCTCTATTGGACGGAGAGGATAAGAAGTACCTGCTATAACATAAGGAGATTCGACCCGAGAAGGGTTGTTCTGGTTACTATTTGCTTTTCTGGCCGGCGGATTACTGATTTAGGATCCATTGCTTAAGAATATGTAAGGCTGCGGATCTCTAGACAGAGTTTTCCTCCTCCTTGTGTCCCTTGTCCTTTGTCTCCCCCTGTCTTTGTTTGTTTTTTGTGTTCAATGTCAGGTTTCTCTTAATGTGCCCGTCACTTCAACTAGCTTATGGTTCGAGTTGGACCAGAGGTAGTGGGTTAACTCGTTCATGGATTCCTCTGGGTTTATTTCTTTTTCTCTGAACATACATGCCAAAACCACTTAGTAAAGAAGCGGCATTTTGCTATGTTTTCCTATTACGAAGGAATCTTTATGTCGGGACTGTTTGTCTTTGTTGCTTTTTGATCTTTATATATGATGCTTGATTTTGTAATAACTGTCTTACAAGTTGAAAACCTTAATAAAACACACAGTTTAAAAAAAATATATATATATAAATAAGTATGGCTGCAGTGAATATGGCCTGGACATTCGGACAGAATTTTACAATTACTCATATTGCCTAGCCAGAAGGCCATGTAAGTGAGGTGTATGGTCACGGGAGTTAAAAAGCTGAAGTTCAGTTTAATGTGCCATCTACTCAAGTGGGGTTTCACAATCAGTGACCTTAGGTACCCTGGGGCACATCACACCTCAGGCCTTTAAATCCCCTTGAGATCTCATGGCTTAAATTTTGGGGTTTGAGTCGCCTACAGAATGCATATTTAATGTAGCCCTGCATACTCCTGGAACGAAACCACAGTATGCATGTTTCTGTTCATACCTTAGTTGGGACCAGTAACCCACTGATAACAGATTTTTTTTTTCTATTTAGCTGTTCCATTTTGGGGAGATTACCATTTTTATTAAAATTTAACAAAAATACATAAAATTAAAATGATTACAAAGACATCAAAACTGACTTTTTATAGATTTTGAATATGGTATATGGTAAAAAATATACATTCCATTCTGATATCCTCCATTTATTTGTCAGAGTGGTGCTTTCTTTTTTATCAATCAATTAATACACAAATGTTTCACTAAAACCTAACACATCATTCAGGAATAAAACATCATGTTTAAAATGTAAATATTTCTGTTCCTCCAGAGTACAGACACATGCAATTCAGTATCTTGATGCTATTGTTGTTTGTGATCTTATGGGGCATTCCAACAGACCGTACAAAATTTAGACATAATTTAAGTCTTTTAGGCCCACCATCCTTACCAACAGAGGGATAATTTTGACCTATAGATCTTGGGCAAATGGGAAGGTCCAGAAAAGATGTTAAATCGTTTCCTACACTTGGCAGTCCTCACTCACAGAGGTGGTGGATCTAACACGTCCTATGTAATGCTGGAATGCCCGGCAGGGATGACACTGGTGTATGCTAATACAAATCAGATCTTTATGGGAATTAAAAAGATAAATCATATGTATTATCCCTGAAATCATCCCTGAAATCACCTGTGCTACTCACCTTGCCCTTGCATCATGTATTCATTTTTTACTATTTTAAATTCAGAATTCTGACTAAAATTTCAGTCAATGAGAGCATAAAAGCATAAGGGAGATATAAATTAAACAGAAACCATCTGTATCTATGCATATAGAAGCCAATATTATACCTAAACAAAAATGACCACGGATGGGTCTTAAAAAGAGCATTAAACCAGTCGAAAAATTTTATAAGAGGAAACCTATTAAACGCGGAGAAATCTTTACCACCATTTAACTTTGTTTTAAAATATATCTCGTCTAAGTTTTTGCATCTTTCTTTTAAAATTTTTGGGAACTTAATCTATGGTTATTTTTTCAATGTGTTCACCGGTGTTTGGGTAAAACTAAACTTAAGTTTTAAAATAACATTCGTATTAAAATATTTCCATTGTTAAAAA